>JAQGAO010005375.1:0-13683 GCA_034697705.1 Ommatoiulus sabulosus
AATTTTGGAATGGCCCGCTGACTCCTATAGCCAGTCGTAAACACCAAGATGGAGGCGTTTTGCCTTTTATAGAAATATAAGATATAAGATATAAGAAAACAAAATCACGGCGTGTCTCTACTAAGCGATGGTGAGTACATGCTCGAATTTGCGAAAGTGTCAAGTGCAGCATCTTGTGGCAAAGGCGCATCACATTGTGTATTGGAACGAGTGGGTTAAATGAAACATTTAGGCAACTCCCGTCCCTTAATAGACTTATGAAATTATAGCTTTCTATTATCAATATTAGAGATAGGCAAAGTAGTTCTCTTATGGGACTTACTCATTCTTAGTTCATTCCCAACGAAGACTATCTTCAAAGTACTAGTTCACAGTTCATTTCGCAAAAAGTTGTTTGCATAGGGAAAAAAATGCTAATTCGATTAATTTCATCGAAACTTGACATGCAGCCACGATCAAACTATATGTATTTGTTTTTCAGCGAAAAATTAAACATGTCACATAATAAAAATAAAAATAAATTATCACTCAACAAATATAATGTATATCATGCGTGGCTGCATATGTATGTGAAGTTTTGAAGAAATTTAATGGTATTTTTATGGATTATATGGTCCCAGATTTATTTTAATTCGTGAATTAGAAGTACAATTAAATATATTGATTTTTGTTAATTCATGAATTAACAAAACTCAAGTACCAGATAATCCATGAAAATGTTTAATGAATTTCATCGAAACATGACATGTATTATATGTATTTGTCGTTTTTCTAACAAAAAATTACAAAAATCATGTCATAAATAAAAAACATTCACGCAATAAATATAACGTACATGTATCATGCGTAGCCGGACATGTGAAGTTTTGAAGACATTTTTTAATATTTTTTTCAAATTATATAGGCCCCGATTTATTTTAATTCATGAATTAAAATTAATGAAATTACATTTAAATTAACATTAACAAAAAAGACCAGATAAACCAGTAATTTGAAACAAATTGGTCGCCAGTCGCAAACATTAAGGAGGACCGATAAACATATCCTCTTTAACGCTTGCGACTGGCGACGTTACTTTGAAGTTTTGATTTTGATTTAATTTTACAAATCTCCACATTTAAACGCCATATTCCAGCTATTTTGGAGGTCAGTGTACGAAAGCTTGAATTGGGTATTGCAAGTTACCATACGTAAAATTGTACGTAAAATGAAGCTGTTCTCGAGGAAGTTGTCATGACCGAAATTTAGTCTTGACAGCGGTGAAACTGGTCTATAGTCAGGCCAATTTGACAATCAGTTTGTCAAGTTTTAAGCTTGCGATCAAGTTTTTGTGCAGTGGATAAAAATCTCAGTTATGCACCGTAGCCAGCAGCACACTTTCGTTTCCCATTACTTTGCATCAGCTTCTTCTCTCAAAAACTGATATTATCTTTGGCTTCGTTCAAACTTGGCATCTCCAGACGCCATGTTGATATTGAAAAACATTTTCCATCAATTTTTCTATTGAGGCCTAATGATTGCGACTCTCCGCGAATGGCGGCTTTCTATTTTTAGCCTCATGCATTGCCCTAGCTGGAATACAATGACGTAAGAGCGCCGAAAGTGGGGTGCAGCGAGGCGAAATTCTTGAAAATCGCATCAAAGCCGGAATAATCGATTTGCTGTGTTCTTCCTTGCATTTCCGGCGTGTGAAGAGAGCAGGTCGCGCCCTCCTCTTTAAACATTTTCCTTTTTTTTTTCTTTTTCCTCGCAAATTTTTGCTAGGTTGAATGCACGCAGGTCGTCCTTAAATATACTCATTTTCTCGGATTTGCAAACTTTAAAGCGGATTTGCCTCAAATTGATTTCCAAGCATCGTTGCTGAAATTTCAATAACAGTTTGCGTGACATCTTCTCGAATATCGGCAGTTCGATCGCAACCATTCGCGATGCTAAATTTGATTAAAAAAGCGCCCTTTGGAAGCCATAAAATCTTTTCAATTCAATATTCTACGTGGGGTGCCCTCTGGCGTCCGAATGCTACGGAATTCCGAATGACTGACAACTGACACATCAACGAAGAAGAAGTAAACCCCAGAAGTGAAACTTTTTACTTTAGAAAATTGTTTGGCAAAGTTTTAGTAATTGGAAAAGTTCTTTTCATAAAAAGAGGTTATTTCAAACATTTTCACAAATTCCTAGCATTAACATACAGTTTTATGATGAACTGAAGCCGCTCTAAAAAGTGTAAGGATAATAACTTCAAAAGATACAACAGGACTACTTCTGTCTTCGCACATAAATATTTTTTGAAAAAAAAATATATATTCCAAGAACTTTGTCTTATGCCTGTTGTTTAAGGAAATGTGTTTACACGGGACATATATTTTCAATAAGATAGCATGAAGAAATTATTTAAAATGAGGCATAAAATGCAATAGCTCTGGAAATGTGTTCAAGCATTATAAAAAACTTGGGTAATTTAAACTTATTTCAACAATATAACGAATGAAATGACATTTTTAAGCAATATTCAAACCTTAGTGTTTTCCCCTTTTCATGGTTATAAATGTGCAGTATACGGCGCTGTTGGGAATTAATAGCAGTATACGATATGTTGCAACGCCATCTAATGGCGGCGAATGGCACCGCCTCGCGTGACTTTACGAGGTGCTAATCTATAGAATTAAGTGGGTTGGGGAGGGATGCAACTGTGCCGATCGCAGCGTGGTTTGTCTCGAGTTTCGTATCGCAGATGTCCTCTGAGTGTCCTTAAGTGCGCTTGAAGAATGATGCTTTTCGCTTTCGTTCCGAATCTCCCTGGAGATTGTTTGTCCTCTGGAAATGAGGCGCTACCTCTAATGGAAAAATGGTGACAAAAACAACAGACCTTCCTCAAGAATTAAAAGAAGGGATGGCAATAGATGCTATCATTTGATACTTTTTTTTTGCACCGAGGGAATTGGAAAAGGAAATGACGTGTGTGTTTGTTTATTACTTAAGTTTTCCCTCGGCGAACTACCTTGAATGCGCAATGTGTTCTTGGTCTTGCTATTTTATTTAGAATGTTTATCGGAGCATAGAACGGTATCTTTTGCATACAGAATAATGTATATAGACATAAGTTCACCATGTTAAAAGCGAACGTTGATTTCTGCCCAATAGCAACATTCCTGCACAAAGGAAAACAAATTTGAATAAAAACGAATGCGTGCATCTTTCTGAATTTTATTTGCGAACCAGATTTACGAACTTCTGAGCACGACTAAAAAGAAAACAAAGTCAATACGAGTTTTTTTTATTTATTATTATTATTATTATTTAGTAGTGTGGTAGTTTTCATTTCCTTGAGGAAGTCACTGTTAAAACTATAATTTTAGTAATAATCTGTTGCAATTATTGATGCTTAAAAGCAAAAGGTTCTATTATTTAAATAATGTTTATTGTGCATGTAAGTTAATTGTGCTGTTCTGGAGATGCTAAAGTATCTGCAGTTTCTTAACTGAATTTGTTTAAGTTAGCGTGTCCACAACATGCCCGTAATGGCAAAGTTATGTTAAGTTATAGCAAAGTTATTTAGACGTTTGAAAATACTCAAGACGTATACTCTGAACTTCGAGAAATATTCGATTCAAATGTATGCAATTATACAGCTAGGACGCGCGCGTTTTACCCGTTAAAATTTCCACCTATCTGGCGGATAGGTGGATAAGAATTAGATAAGAATTTTACAAATCATAAAATGTTTATTCGTTAATTGGGACAAATAAACACGCGCGTGCATATGAAAATTGTTAGACGTTTTAAGCGTTAAGTTTTATGTCAAGACCAATTTGCTGGCGTTTTCCTGTGAATTGCACAATTGTTACTCGAAAATGGTATATAATAGCACCCAAGCTGCATGCATAAAATCAATAAATCATTTTTATAATGTAGTTTTCGCGAATACTTGCACTCGAAATTTGTAATTTCAAGCGCTTGTGATTTTTAGATCTTTTTTACGTTAGTTGTTTCCGATTGTCTGGTTGTTTAAATCCGGTTAATCGATAAAATCTCTTGGATTTGGCGTTCTGGGAACAGAACTGGAATTAATGGGATGGCATATGAGAAGTTTATGGTAGATCTAAATTTAAAGATTTGTAGACATGATTTCTCGCCTTAATGGCTTGCGTTCTTGGAATCATGTACGCAATGCATATATACTTTTAAATACATGTATACATGTACATGTAAAGGATAACCTGGATTACTGATAGAAAATTCCACCAATACAGTAAAACACGCAAAATGTTGAACACAATAAAATAATATTTTAGATTATTTCTTTTATTATTATAAGCGTTAAATTGTATTATTAATTTTCGGTATTGCCTTATTGTGCCTGATTTATCAACTTCATCATACTTGGCCACAGTAAACTTTTACATTGTACTTTGACGTGGGTTCTACTGTGCATATATTTGGACAGGTCAAGAACAATTTTATAATGATCATGATTTGGTCAGTTATTTTGGCCATGTAGTGCAAGTATATATGCTTTAACTGTTAACAGTCGTGTGTGACTGCTGAAGCATACATGTACAGGTAGGCTACATGTAAATACAAAGTTGTGCATTCCGTGAACTTTAATAATATTAGTTACGGACTTACGGTTTTTACCTTGCTTAAGCTATGCTTGTCTAGTTATGAAACACGGTATATTTGCAATAAATTTACGTTTTACAAAATATTGCCTTAAGCATGCTGAAGTATGACAGTTGAAAACACGATGCATTCCGGATATTTCTGAAATAATCTATACATTGTACATACAGTATGTATCACTTAACCATCTAGAATAGAATCCATTTTATGTATTTTCAGAAAGAAAAAAATTGAAATTGAAACATATGTATAGCCTATATGGTATTATCACATTTATTAGACGTTTAGTTGCATATTTTTAATTAAAATTGTTCGGCTACTTCGCGATCAAACAGTGGTGAAAAGTATTACTTTTGTAATACTTTTCTTACTTGGTACGTTCTGAGTTAATATCATTACAGCTATAGGGCTTAGCACCGCCTTATGCATTGCATATGAATTCTGTGACATACTGAACACATTGAGATGGATCTCCCTCATTTTTAGTCTCACGCATGCAGGGCTCGCCTTCCTTTCTCATCAAAATGTGCTTATTTTGTTGAATTTCTCCTTTGTGGCAACGTCTTCCGACGCAAACCGCACTGATTGTGAAACCTGGGTCTAGGCATGCAGTGAAGCGTGCTGGAAAATTGCCTGTGTGACGGATTACGCGACGAATCCTCAAGCTTTGCACGTTTGCCTTCGCTTCGGCGATGAGATTGTCATCTTTCGAGCTTTAATGGAAGTTTCATCTTTTTTTTTTTTTTTTTTTTTTTTTCGTCTCGGTATTTTTGTCTCATCGCGTCAGTTCGTCGAAGCGCTTTTGTGTCTCTCCGTTACGCGAAAAAGCGAACGTGTCTTGTCGATTCTTATCGTTTTCTGGGATTGATCCTTCGGAAAAGAGGCCTTTCTCGACGCCCAATGTAGCGCGTGATCCGCTCATCATTAGGCCATTATAAATATGAAAATGGCTCGGATTACACGGCACTGACATAATAAGCCCTTCAATGGTCTCTCGTCAATCCCCGTAATATTGAATTTCTGTCGTATCAGATCGGAAAGGCCAGATTTTGGCCCCGAGCCCACCGTGCTGGCTAGGTGGCGCAACTGCTGCGTATGCGTTTGAGCTTAACCACCAAGACGTAGAAAAATAAAGGAAAACGCTTAAATAACGTTTTTGAGGCGAGAGCATGTTTTTTTTTTTTTTTTTTTTTTTTTTTTTTTTTTTTTTTTTTTTTTTTTCGTTTGTTGTTACCTGCTCAGTTGTAAGTTTAACACGGACATAGAGACGCAGGATGCATGCGCGATAAAAATAAGCTCGCTTTCCATTATTTGAAGCGAGGATATTCAAGGGTGCTATATATAGGGTAAATATCGGCATTTCTACAACTTCAAAAGCGATTCTTTCATGGAAACTAATTCTATATTTTTGGAAAATTGATAACCTCCTATAATTTGACCAATTATGGGAAAAGGTAGTTGTGTAAAACTCAAGTTGTCTACGTTTAAAGGTTATAACGCATAAACTTGAGAACAAGTCAAAGAACAGAAGTAAAATAGGACCAATACTTGTTGTATATCATTTTTTTTTAATTTATAGTATTTTTATATTGTAATTGATGCGCTATATCCATCCCTACGGCCCGCTATATGGATATGAACACAAGTGGCTTGAAATAAGCGTGTATCAACACTATACATGTATGTTTATTTTTCCCCCTAAATATCCGTTTTTCTCCAACATACAGTATCAGAAGCATGCATATTCAAGATGTTTGTATATCCCGCAATAATCATTAAGTATTTATTTTGCTAACTTTCTAAACAGCATGTTTTTGGACGGTAATGTAATAAATTGCCAACATGTGTTCATGCATATTATACTGTATTAGTTCACGCGTATTTTCATTGAATATTTTAGTTGTTTTCTCTGTACATCGGCATGTACGAGTGATACCGTATAAAGAATATAGTGTGGGTGTGAGCATATATGCTGTGCAGTTTTTTACCGCTTTGTTCAAATTTATCATCGCATTCATTATCTCAATTCTCTATGGAATTTCGTTCCCATAGTTATTATTACATGGCAGATTTCGATAAAATCAAAAAAACAAACTTCCGTAAGTTCGAAACCCTGTCATAGATTTATCAAGGTTTGAAGATGGGCTTGTTTTCTTTGCTAAATTCTCCAAATGGTGAAATTTCTCTTAATTTGTCATGGGATTTTTAACCACATGCATGCACACGTTTTGTATGAGCGTGCACATGTCAATTGACGAGTGGACTCGTTCATGGTCTCCAAAGACTTTTCATTGGCATTTTCACTCGTCAGGGGTTCTTGAATCCTTCCTTCTTATGGATTATTCCTGTGGGAAGAATATCGGCTGTACAGCTCACCTTATCTAGTGCCCATCAATCCACCATTCCAGTAATGGCTTACGTGGGATTATGAGAAGCGCATTTTCGATATTACGTTTCTTATGGCATCTTATAAAGCTAGAGGTTCAATCTCGATTGGTGTATTCGTGCCATCGCCGTATCGATTATCGAAAGGGCGGGGAAAGTAATTAGTTCCGCATATCCCTAAACAAATTTCCTACCCCTTGCTTAATTTACCGAATCGTGAATGCTTTTTGCATCTCTCGCCAAGCGTTAATTGATGAAGAGCGCTAATTAAAAAAAAGTTTGCTCCTCTATATTTGGGAGCAGCCAAAATGGGATGGATCGAACAAATTGTTTGTAAATGCTCTTAATAAAATTGAAGAGTTTTTACCTATTTGTGAATGTTAATTTGAACTCCATCTTGTTATCGATTCGCTTTGTTAAGAAGCAAAGTTCCTACCAATTAAACTTTTCTCATTTGGTGCTTTGATTAACCCGCAATGGCTCGCGGAATGCCAGAAGCACTTTAGCGATGATCGTTATGTCTGTCTGACTATAATGCTTATCACTGATGTCAACTAGTCCCTCAGGCAGTTAGCTGATGTGCATTATATTGCATTGTAAATTGCTACAGTTTGCAGAAACAATGGAGCTATCATCAGCAGGCTTTAACTAATGTGAGATTAAGTACGTCAGCTAGTTTACGTGTAATTATGAAGTGAGATAAAACTTTCATTGCGCTGAATGTACTTCTTCTCTTTATCTCTTAAATTAACTCAATGGACTTGAAAATGCTTCCACATAAATTTTGGTAGACGGGAATTAGGACGATTTGTCGCAAATTTAAAGTTCTCATATATGCATTGTGAAGAGCTTTTATTATATTAAATATTACGCAAATTTTCTACCGCTGTATAATAAGCTCATGCCTGTTGGTCATATATTTAATGTTGGGAAATGTTAGATTTAACATAAGAGCTTAAGTGCATTGTCTTGTTGTTATGGTCCTAAATTAAAGATGCAAAAATGTAATATTCAGTGAGTTGGAACCTGCAATGTTCTTTTGTATAGTACGCTAGCTGGAAGGCCCGGCTTTGCCCGGGCTGTACTTACCGATAGTGATGCCAACTCCCTGTCAAAACCACGCAGTTCCAATACGACCTGCTGAAACGACGAAGTAGGCCTAATTAACGAATCATGACCGCAGCGCCCCCTTGCCACTTCAGCAAAGGCGCTTCATGGAACAACTTTTCGCCCACTAAGTCACAAATATACAAACATACATCTCTTCTTTATGTATATGTGTTATTCATTTGTTATTTTAACTTTGATTTAGGGTAGATTAGCTCCTAGTTCGTGTTAATTTGGGGTAAATCGTTAAAATATAGATGTTTAATAACTTTTTAAAGTATACAGTATATATCATTCGTTTCATTTCAACATGCAACGTGTGATGCACATATAGTACATGTAGACTACACTGTAGCCTAAATTGTAAATGAATAGTGTATGCAAAGTGGCTTGATATACTACTTTTCGCCCCGTATAGATCTTGTACAATGTACAGTATGCAGATATTATACAAGTTCTTAGTTTTTATATGCACTGTGCACCCTGCAGGTTCGTACTGTTTTATACGAGTCTAGCATGCATTTTCCACATTACATTGTCCCAGATTTAATAGAGAATATTTATTAGTATTATATTTATAAAGTTCAACATGACTGCTTTTGGCATTCGTACTATTTATCTTTTTAGAGTTTGTTTCAATACACGTATAATGCAAATGCTTAACTTGTCCGTTGTATTTTGTTTTGCAAGGTTCTGATAAATTTCTGTTAAACATACTCTTTGAATCTGTTCGTATCATTTGAGTATTTAATTCCATTCCATAAAATTTAAATTCATCTTCCTTCACTGCTTTTGCGCCATTATCTCTTTTCAGTATACTTCAGTTTACCAAATGAATTGCATGTCCTTTTGTCTATACATCAGTTGTGTATTTCACACACACAATTCCAATATGCAATGTTTTCTGAAAAAAATGGCGTAAGTTTCGACAGCTTATACAGTATATCCGTTGACGAAGCGTTCGTAAATACTCCTTATCAAGTCGTAAACCAAGTCATTTCGCGAAAAACCATGAGAATCCTCGATGAATTAACGATCACAACTATAGCAAGTGATGCCCTGCTTTTCTGGAAGCTGAACCCTTTTACTTCCAATCTTGATTGATGGACAGTTTTATGAAATGCTGTAGCCTATGTGCGGAGAAGTGTAGCCAGCAAGGCAAGGAAGTCAATGTCGCAAATAGCGAATCGCTTGGGAACATACTTGTACAGGGCATTGCAAGATTGGTAACGCACCATTATTGCGGTGTAATTCTGTGCCGAGTTCGTGTATATAAAGACTTGTCCGTTGTGATTTATGGTTCTCGCTTCTTTCATAACCTCATTTTTGTTCGCTAAGCCCTCTGCTTTCAGAAGAAGGCTTTACGCTGCATGACAAAAGTATGCATTTGTGTAATATTTCATTTTTCTGCATTTTCCAGATCATGAATCGGACGATATGGAAATGCATGTGGTGCGCTATAAGCCGGATGGATTGGATGCTCTTTGCCGGTTAACGAAATTTACAAGAAAAGAGTTGCAGCTAATGTATCGCGGATTTAAACAGGTATTTAGATCATTTGAAGTTCTGCAAGAGTGCAATTTTAATAGACTTTTTAAATTAGCGATTAATTGTGTAATGGGGTCTTAAAAGCTACCATGATAAGTTATCAGAATTTGTTGTAGGTATGCTATGCTCGTGTTGAAGATCCAAACATTTACGTTTACATTATTATATTTAATGTTATCAAAATATTAAAAGTAATTTTAAGTAATGTACAGTATATGCTTTTGACAACTTATTAAAAGAATATTGCTTAAAAAATACCTTTCAAAATTCCTTGCAATTCCATAGGGATTCTATAGGAAATATTGTTCCTTTATTGATCATAAAATCTAATCGTAACTTTCCTTCATCTAATTACTTACAGTATATTATCAATTTTCATATTTCCCTACAGGAATGCCCAAGTGGCATCGTTAGTGAAGACACGTTCAAAGGGATTTACGCGCAGTTTTTTCCTCAGGGTGGTAAGTGTCGAATTATTCGGTCGCCAAAATTTGTTGGATAGATCATAAAAAAAACTATTTGAAGTTAAATAGTTTTTTAGAAGTTCATTGTTATTGTAAACAAGATATTTCATATAAATGAATTTTAGCGATCACGTTGTGATTATTTCCATTGAGTAGCCTACACTGTACAATATATGTCCAATAATTCCTAAAATCTATAATTTTAATTAAAAACTACTGTTTAAAAATTTTGTAAAACAAAAAAGCAAGGTGGTTATAGGAGGCTTCTTAGAACACCAATGGCTACGTTTGTCATAATTTGAAATAATAGTGATGTCATAATAGACAACTTGCTAAAATGAACTTTTATTTATAAAATAACGTATTTAAAAAATCGCATTATACATGTAACATCGCATAGGAAACATACAAGTAATTCACTAGTAAACGCAAGATGGCGTTCACAATTTAAGTTGGCCTTACTCATCCTCTAAGTTTTTAGAAGAAGCAACTTGATTACCTAGCAAATCGTCATTTATGTCCCCTCTATCGCAGCTTACACAAATATTGGTTGCTGGGTTTGGGAACGCAATTTGTTAGCCCACATGGTATGTGAAGAACAGTCGAACGGAGCAGTATTCCAAATGATTGCAACTTGAGCAAATGTTTGAGATAAACAATGCCGCTTTTTCTACAGAACTTAATTAAACCTGCCTTCCCCATTGGAATATATACTGGCAGGCAATATTACCTGCGATCCATTTACTGCTCGACCATTGCAATAATGTCTGGGTTTTTTTATGGCAGATTCCAGTCAGTATGCACATTACGTCTTCAAATCGTTTGACCACGACCAGAGCGGATCTCTCAGTTTTGAGGTAGGTTAGCATCAGTGCTGCAAGGGACGTCCATATAAGGGATATTTTCAATTTCTTGCTTAAATATTGGCATTTTAACAGATGACGTAATAAAATATTAAAACAAAATATCATGCAAAACTAAATAACTCGAGAGAAAGTTTGAAGCCGTTATAGCTAAAAATATAATTCTGTTTGGAAAAAATCACGAGAATAACAATAGCATTTTTAATGCTGTTTTGTTGTTTTTGTACGGTATGTAGGCCTAAAAGTTTTAGCTGGTCTTCTTTATATTACGTAATGCAATCTAAGTAATTGTATAAAAGTCAAAATCGATTTACCGTGGTCATTCCTTGCCTACAAAATCTACTGTTAATTGTAAAAGCAAAACCTCTCGCTCAATAAAGTACAGTGAATATGAAACGAAAGATGACATGTTCTTCTAAAGTTATTTCTGGTGCAGGATTTCGTCGTTGGTCTTTCGGTTCTTTCTCGTGGTTCGCTAAACGAGAAACTTCAGTGGGCTTTCCATTTGTACGATATCAACGGCGACGGATTCATCACGAAAGAGGAAATGCACAGCATCGTGAATTCCATTTACGAACTGATGGGCAAGTGTACGGAACCACAGACGGAAGATGCCACCACCAGGGAACATGTGGAACGAGTTTTTGAAGTAAATTTCCAACCTTTATCAACGTTTTGTTGCAATTTTATGATAACTTAAGCCATGGCCCCTACAAAGTGGGGCTGACAGGGCTGTAGCTCAAGCTTGAGGATCTGGGATGATGGATGGAGGCGTGGCGGAACAATATGGATTTTTTAACAAATATAAAATTAAACTAACTTGTTTTATCCTAAATCTAGTAGAGCTTTATAACCTTTGCGGTAGGTAGGCCTCGGGGCGCGATTCAAAATGTGGGGGCCATGATACTGAAACATAGGCCTGAAAAAAGATGAAAAATGTGTCAATTTAAACCGTATTTCATATTATCGGAAGTCAGACAAAACATTGCTGCAACAATGTTAACTAAAGTTTCATCGATGCTTGGATGAAATATCCCACCCCACGTAATGTATTTTAGGGTAATTGAGCTGCGCCGAAATAAGCGCAGTATCTATCTAAAAACATCCTGTCTCACGCATCATATTTCGAAATTTTAATATTTTTAACTGAAAAACTAGAAAACCAATTGTTTATTTGAACGTTTATTACATAAAATTAGGATTAAAGATTTCAGCAGCTCTTCATGCCATAGTTAGACTGGGATTTTTTAAAGATGAAAATGGACGTCGCCATGCAAGTCACGTGTGAAACTGACATAAATTGTGGAATTCACATCTAATTAAGTTCTATAGGAAGAAGGAGAGTAGGCTACATTGATAACTTTTAAATCAAAATTAACAAATTTGAGGCTTGATAAGAAGAAGTGAAAGAAGATTCTTCCAATATTTTTGCGCTTTTCATATATACGAATGTTATTGGAAAATTCACCAAATCATCCCCTTAAAAATATGGATGGATTATCGTGAAACGTGTTTGTTGTACAAAGCATCCCTGCATGGGTTTTTTAGTAGGCTGAGCTAGAAACCTAATTGGTATTCGTTATTCTTTCAGAGACTAGATTTAAACAAAGACGGTGTTGTCACCATGGACGAATTTATGGATTCACTTTCAAAGGTAGGCCTCATGAATATTTTCTACTCTGCTTTACATTCGCAGCAGCGTTTCGCATACACTTTAAGAGAGGTGAACATGTTCTGCGGGAAACAAACACGACACTGAAAAAAGATATGAACTTTGGAGTAGAAATGTAGTTCTTGTGTGTGCGTAAATGAGCTGAATTATCTGCAATTGTCTTCATATCACGGTAGAGCTAGATTAACTAACTCCTGTGCATTTCATTTGATGTTTATTGGGCTTTTTTGGAAATTTAATTAACGAGCTAACTTGCCTTCGACTAAAGTCCCCAAAACAGAGAAATGATACTTTTTTATTGTGCTCTGTCGCAATAATAGCAATTAGGAAAAGGACTTAAACTTATGTTACTTTAGTCTAAGGTTAGCAATATAAAACACGTTGCACTGAGGTATTTTTGATTATTATTATTTATATTATTATTATTAATTCTTAAAGCGGAAGGCTTTTCTAATATCTAGTATGATTTACTAAATCTAAATTATATTTTTAATGTTCCAATGAGTTCAGACCCGTGCTACCTTCTTTTGTTTTTATCTGGAGTCCATATTCAACGCAGCTCAATATGCCATTATAAATACATTAGAAAATAACTCTTTTTTTCGAAAACGTGTAGGAATTAAGCTTGTATTGTTGGTCATTTCCCAAAAAATATTTAGTTTAATGGGTAATCTTGACCTTACTAGAGCTGGATATTTGTTATTGTACCAAAATGTACTGTATAAACGTGCTGCTTAGTGTGTCTGGAAATGTACGCATGCGTGTTATATCATTGCATTCCATTTAACCAAATGTGTCATTTTCATATTTCCATAGTATTTCATTACAAACTATACTTATACCATAGCTCACTAATGCCCCAAATTCTAATGGCCGGTGAAGTCGTCCGTTTTAAGCGCCACTTGATGCTAAGGCCTGTTAATTGCACATTACCCTGGTTGAAGGATCAGTATGAAAATATACTGATATCAGTAAAATCATACTGATATCAGTGCATTTTATACTGATATCAGTATAGCCA
>JAQGAO010005376.1:0-13682 GCA_034697705.1 Ommatoiulus sabulosus
TCTACACAGTTTTTTTCAGTTTCCCAACAATTTGCTCTTCTGGACTTAGGCCCTTCTTGTTCTCCTAGCTTCAATTGCACATCCTAAGTTTTTGAAACTAGCATCTACGTAGCAAAAATATTTTAATTAAAAAATGTTATTGAGCAACATTTTGATGCTTATGACAAAGAACACTTTCGCAATAAAATTAGAAGGAATTACGCATTGACGTCATACATAATGTGACGTCATATATCGATGCTAATGACTCCATGCACTGTTCTCGACTTGGATTTACCAGCTTGCCTAAGTAGGGGAATTTTTGTCCAGATTTTATCTTTAACCCTGTCATGACAAGCTATAACATGACAATGTGGATCGGAATTAAGTGAATTAATTGCTTCCAATTAGCATTAATTGGCCCTGATCTTAAAATGAGGCCCTTGACGAAGATCGAGGATGATATACGCTCGTATGTATAATATTCGCAGCTGTAAAGGCGACATTGCAATTAATTTAATGAAACCAATTTAATAATTACGTACGCACTCCATACGCTGGTTTCCTCCTACTGTACTTGTAGTACAAAACGAGAGCAAAAAATTAATTTGAAATGGTATATTCCTAGTGCATTTGAGAATTCTTGACTTTCGAAGGCCATGGCAGTGCATACTGTTTCCGAAATTTTTGATAAGTGCTTTCAAAGGCTGTTCTGTACGTGTCTGGACCATAAACACACGAATGCCAAATACCACTCACAGTCTGTTGTTCTGTTATTTTCCGTTTGCGTAATTGTCTGGCGAATTTGTTTAATTAATAATGTCCCAGAAGGGGAACAATTCCGGTTGGCAAAATGTCACGTAAATGCCGTTGCTGCATTTCTTGTTTATTTGTCTATACGATATTACAGGGCATATAGGGGTATTGTAACCGACCTTATGCATAGTTACGCATGAACTAGCTGGTATCACGTTAACTTTTTCATCAAATCATTGACTGAAAAAAACGTGCATCCAAGTAATTTCCGATAATGCTATGGAGTCACGAGATGCCGGCATTATCACGGACATTGGATAACAGTGGATTTAAAGATTCCTGATGAACATTATGCAAATGATGTACTGAGACTAAATTATTCCACTGGTTTTTGGTTACTATATTGTATTTAGGTGGCCGGTTGGTTTTAGAATTCAATGAAACCTTTACTGAATTTGCTGAATTTTAGGGAATTTTTGATGAATTGCTTCAAGTATGAATGTGTGTCGAATATTAGCTCTTTCAATTTTTTTCATCCTCGAGTTTATACATGTATATACAGAGTGATGCATATGTCTAGCCTCTCTTAATATCGTCAACAGATAGGTAAAATCTGTTGTTTTTTTCAGTTGTATAAGATGTGACATTTAAGGTTTCCAGAAAGTATATATTTTGCACGTCACATTGTCAAATGGTTGATTTTGTATGAGTCTAAAATATTAACCGTTAGAGATAAGACGAAAATTCTGATTGGAACGTGGTTAAGCGTTTTAAGATTAGTGTAATGTGTGCATCTGCGACATTTAATTATCAATCTCAAAGTTACAGTTGGCATTTTTGGTATCATGCATGTGTGCAACTTTGCATGGCAAGAATGCAAGACAGGAAAGTCTGTGTAATTCATGGTTACGTTATACTGTGCAGCGCATGCTTGACACCAAAGTTTCTATTCGGTAATGATTAGGTTTATTTCATGGACAAGGCTGATTCTATTGATTTTCTAGTCAATTATTTAACTGTAATTTTATGTTATGCAGAGCGCATTCGTGACTATATCTTGCCCTAGATTCTAGAAAAGCTGTCCTTATAGCACTTATTACACTCTTCGATCAAGTATGGCGCAACATACATGTACATGTATGTTCAACTTATCAGTGAAAATATTACATTTTTTAAATGGCTATAGCTGTTCTGGAGCGATGTTAAAGTTTTTCTGTTGTGGTCTTTAACAAAATTACTGTGAACTCATTCGCACCTATAAATTTTCCAAAGGAATACGATAGAAAATTTGCACCTTATTCTCATCCAAAAAAGAATTACAAGCCTCATTATCTGTTTCGTTTCTTAAAGAATGTAAAGGTTTTATACATCCCAAATTGTGAGACATTGTGTTGCAAAGCATTATAGCGAATTGCAAGTCTATAATGCATACCAGCTCTTAGTTGATTTCTGCAATGAATGATAAAATGTACCGAAATATGCATTAGCAATCTCTTCATTTTATGGTGTTATTTTTTACATTGTTATTGCAAGTACCGTAAAAATTACCACCATTTTGTTGTAATTAACGTCTATTTTGACGTATAGAAATTGTCAACTTCTAACTTTAGGAAGCTTTTTAACACAGTGCATTTACATTAGCAATGGCCGTGGAGTAAAATAACCCCAAAGAGGAGGTGTAATATTACACATTGAAGAAGTGTTGAATGAACCAATAATGAAAGCAGCTAATTTTTCACCAAAAATGACAGAATGTACTTTAAAATGATACATGAAATCAACGGGCGTTGAGCCAATGGTTGATGATGACTGTAAAATTGGTGAATGCACTAAAAACACCCAATCTTTACAGTGTTCATTAATGAACTTTTGCTATACATGTATATATATATATACACATCGTTTACTACATCATGGTACATTTTAATGTTTATACGTGTACAAATATATGTATCAAATTGTATTTTGAAATACTGACAATCGATTACAGCAAACCATGCACCTTCACAACCAACTCTTAATAAAGTTAGTTGTGTAGTTATTGACCCAAACACTGCATTGCAACAAAATTGTGATTCTATGAAAATGTTTTACAACTGCATCAAACTAACTTACAAAACTGGCAGCTCTGGATAAAGAAAGTAAATGTGGTTGTTGTTTTGAATTACCTTAATGTCACGAACGTTCCAGCTCATTGGTCGTCTATCCTGTTTTCTGATGCAAGGATGCAAAGTCCGCGTTTGTAACAAGCGTGGTTTTCGGACAAGCGCACACCTGATGACAGTGTTGACACCTTCACAAACTTAATTCAACATCATTGGACAAGTTTTCCTTATCCAGAGCACTCCTCATCCACACATGCATTGCCGCATATGCAGTCGTTTGGATTTTATCGATCCTGCCAGCCTGACGCCACTCCCAAGGTCCGTCCGATGACGGCATTGTTTCCACAAGGATCCTTCGTTGAGTCCCGTAAGATTTAACGTCTGACCAATTATATAATTAAAGAGTTACTGCAGTTATCCATCACGATTAACTCAACTGCCATTTAGCAGAGGCACGGCTGGAGGATCGACTTCCAAATTAAACAGGCGTGCGCGTGACAACGCCAGAAATGCACAGAGATTACCATGGCAACGGAAAACTATCAATGGAACATTGGAATATGACGTACCAGGGGCTTATTGATTTTAGAGTTCTGGGACTTTTCCTTTCCCGGTGATTTTCTTGAACAATATGTTATGATTTTTTTTTTCGTTAAACTTGCATCCTTGAAAAAGCAGAGCAGCTCATATTCCTTGCAGATGAATGCTTACATACATGTAGGTATATGCAATTCCATTTGATGGACTGTTCCGTTCATGGCAACTTTCCAAGACTATTTTTGTTGCTGCTGCAGTTGATTTTCAGAATTTTCTCTCTGAAGGATGCGTGCCAGGAAACGGAAATGGAGGCCTTGCATGGCCGCCCACCAAATGAAAATTTCTTAACAGGAAGATAAGTTCAGCATCTTTTTATGGCTGTCACGAAATAAAACTAATCTAATTTAACATAAGATGGTTGGGACATTTCATATTTTGCCCAAAGAAAAATAACGAATGAAAAACATTGATTCTTAAATGTTGAAGTTTTTCATTCGTTGTATTTTATTTCAATTAACTTAGGTTTTCAATATTTTCATGTTTTTCAACATAAGTTGATTAAAACATTACTTTTTACTTTCAAAGTTACTTCTGATTATAGTAATTCTAGCCGTAAAACCCGAGCAACGTTACCAGGGCTGTACTTACCGATAGCAACTTCCTGAAGCGACGAAGTAGGCCTAATGAACTAATCATGACCGCAGCGCCCCCATACCACTTTAGCAAAGGCGCTTCATGGAGCAACTTTTCGCCCACTTTGCCACAAATATACAAACATACATCTCTTCTTTTATACGGTATATATAGATGTGATAAAATCAGTCAAAAGGCAACACTTATTCAGGCTTCAAATACCGACAAATAAGCAGGCACTCATTCTTTTCATGTTTTTAATAAAATATACAACTTGTTTCATTGACTAACACATAAATATGCGGTGATTTTTTTAAGCACCAGCTACTCGCCACCCATCTTTGGGCTAATCATAGATCGCATGCTACTTTAATTAATGTCATTTTTTTGTACTTAAACCAATTAGGGTCCTGCTTACAATGGTTCACTTTCCTCGACTACTATGATAAATCATCCATTACTTCTCGCTGCCTACCACTTACATCCTCTTGGATCTGCACTATAAAAAATAGTAAAAAGTGCAGACCGTACCAGATTTGAAAACATGTATAATGTCCATGTAGTTTGAAACTTTTTAATGCATTTTGAAATGCTTTGACGAGAATGTAATGAAGAGAATGCATTTTGAAAATGTATTTTGAAATGCATTACGGTGTTCCAGGTTGTGCATATTTTAAATGCATTTCATTCCAATGTACAGTACGTCACCACATGTAAAAAGACAGCTCTTATGTTAAATTACAAAAAAATGTGTTGATG
The DNA here is from genome assembly GCA_034697705.1 of Ommatoiulus sabulosus. Lineage (NCBI taxonomy): Eukaryota > Metazoa > Arthropoda > Diplopoda > Julida > Julidae > Ommatoiulus > Ommatoiulus sabulosus. The sequence continues at coordinate 4,770 of JAQGAO010005376.1, forward strand.
AAGTTGGACAACTGCTTCAGTCTTGTCGTGGCCACTGAAAGCCCCCATCCGATGTCTTTTATCGTGCGTCGGATTTGTGCATCCGATTCAGATTTCAAAATGTCTTTCTGTTAATGGACGCCATCTTGGCTACTATGTACGTCCTTTGGATTGCGTTTCGTAAAATCGGTAATAATGCTGCTTCTTGGCCAGAAGTTCGTCATGGGTGCCGATCTCGACTACTTCACCGTGGTGGATGACGGCGATCTGATCGGCGTCTTTGATTGTGGACAAACGATGTGCGATTGTGATGCATGTGCGACCTTTCTGAGCCTGCTCCAGGGCTTCTTGGACGACCTTTAATGAGAGACAAACAGTTCAACTTGTTAGAAAAGCAAAAACTATTGTCTCATGGAATGGACAACTTCCAGAATCCCAGCTCCATCAAGGATTATCTAGGTGCAACTGGATAAACAATCACAAATTGCACCTAGAGAGATTTTGTCATGGGATTTGAGTGCTTTAAATGCATGTGGTGTTTTGCAGTAAACTTACCTTTTCACTTTCTGTGTCTAGCGCTGAAGTGGCCTCATCTAGAAGAAGAATCTTCGGATTTCGTAGCAAAGCTCTAGCAATGGCGATTCTTTGCTTTTGTCCACCGCTCAACTGCGTGCCCTTGTCACCCACTGATGTTTCGTAACCCTGAAAATAAATCAACGCATGAAAATAAGAGCTGGAATTTTCTTAATTTTTTTTAATAGAGATATTTGTAAAAGGTTTACAAATCAATTTAAGTTCCATGGAGATTTTGTGCCAAGAGCAAATTTTATCGAAAAGTGGTCAATTTTTAGTTTTATTCCACTGAATTCCTAATATTCTTCGAATTTCAAAAAAATGACTCTCAGGGTGGTAATACTGCATTACACTCCGGGCTTCGAGCACATTGGCTAATTGAATGATCCGTAATGGTGGTTGAACTTTCTAAACTATAAATTAAATTCCCCCAGGTTAAATAAATGGAGTACAGTTGTTTTTTTAAATTTCGTCCACTTCATTATTTTTGTATATTACAAAGTATGCCAGGAATTTATACCTTTTTTCTGGCCGCCACATGGAAATATGTTTCCAGAAATATTGTTGCCTAAAATTTCCCCGTGTGTTTGAAAATATTTTTTCGCAAATATTATTTCCAGAGATATTTTCCAGAATAGAAAATGATCCTATTCTGAGCATTTTATTTCTGGAAAAAAACCGACTTCAATGGTTTTACATCTGATGCCTAGCCAATCAGGAAAGACCAACAGGTATAAGAATACGCAGTGTTATCCATTGCGCTCAGATGTGAGCAACTTATTTATGGAAACAATCTGACGTCATTGGTTACAACAATGACACGGTGCAGTGGCAACTACCGAATAATTTGGGTTGATGGATTGCACCCCCCTACCACATAGTATTAGTTTACTGATAGTAGGGTACTGAGTTGAATTGAATTGAAAACGGTGTTGTCAAGTTACCTTACCTACATTTCCCTTTTTAAACAGTGCTGTAATATACTCTAGGGATACACGAGATATACAATGTACTTTAGGGATATATTCGGAAATACGTTGCTCCACGTGCGCAGCTGCAGGACCTTTTTTAGTTGAAATCCTTTGCCTGCAATTTCTAGCAATGTATTTCAGGATATAATTTGTCTAGTATGTGACAGCCTTTGACACTGCCATGCTTTGACAAATTGATTTCATGATCTGCACAAAAGACAAAAGTAATAAAGGATAGCATAACTGCATCAATTACATGAGGCAAGGTAGTGATGAAATTATGGATGTTGGCATTGGTGGCCGCTTGGATGATCTCGTCCATGGGTGCCTCTCGAGTGTTGTCTCCGTAGGCGATGTTCTCGGCAATGCTGCGAGCGAAGAGTATGGGCTCTTGGGAGACGATGCCAATGCGAGAGCGCAACCAACGGATGTTCAATTCGGAAGTGTCCTTGCCGTCCATTGTCTGGTTAGGAAATAGTGTATTGGTTATACATGTTTTTCTGCCATGACCTAAGGTAAAAGATGTGCGCTCACCACACAGCCATCAGTAGGGTCGTAAAACCGTTCCAGAAGTTGGACGGTCGTACTTTTGCCACAACCGCTACTCCCCACCAGGGCCACGACGTGCCCTGGGTTGATGGTCAGATTCAAGCCACGTAGCACGGGAACGTCCTTGCGCGATGGGTAGGTGAATTTCACGTTTTTGAATTCCACCAATCCTGGCGTGTCGTTAGGCTAGAAAAAAAAGTTGGAATTGTTTCTCGTGCCATATGCGAATTGGTGCATAATTGTTTATACATGTAATTGGGATACTTGATCTCAGTGCCAGTGCTGCGTATACATGTATGTTTTAAAATGGCTCTCAGCGCCATCTATGGCGCATGACACGTGGTATTTTAAATTTTACATTATCATCCCCCTTCATGCTCAAAAGCAGTATGCTTACCAAAAGCATTCCACTTTCTAACGACGAGTCAATCAAAGGCTTTCTTTCCAAAAGTTGGAAAATTCGGGCTGCTGAAACTATGCCTTTGGAGGCATTTGGAGCGAAGGCAAAAGCTTGTCCGACCATCATGGTGCCCAAGATGAGAAGTTCTGCAACTCTTGAAAGAGATTATCAATTGTTTAATTAGTAGCCTTCGTGGATATTTCATACCAGGAAAACTGATCTTAAAAGAAAACCAAAGAAGGTTTGGCAATTTGATGCCCCTTGTTAGACGGCTTCATATACGTACGGTTGCGTACGCAGTGTTTGCGCAACATTTGGGGGCAGTCCATTTTTGCTTGGTATTTTACAGGATTTTGGCACTTTTTACAGTATTTTATACTAGAGATGTTCATTAAGTTTCCTCAATAATTTAACAAAACGGCTGTATGGATTTTAATGAAATTTTTTGGCAAATTCTTCCATCATTCCTAAACATATTGCAACATTAAAAGATATGTTTAAAAAATTCCATGTGCTTAAAATTTGAAAGCAAAGATGGACCCTGAATAAATATTGGCTGAGAAGCGGTTTGTTGTTCTCTTTTTTAGCTTTTGAAGAGATTTCCGGAGCAGAAATATGTGGAATGTTTAAGGTCCGAGTAATGTCCAAACGTCCGGTCTACTAGTGGATTGAAAAGTTGGGAAATGGACAGACAACTGTGAAAAATGTTTAGAGAAGTGGACGGCCAGTGTCTGTCAGAAATGCTAATTTGGATGCTCTGGGTTTAATCCCGACAGACACTGGCCGTCCACTTCTCTCAACATTTTTCATTGTTGTCTGTCCATTTCTCAACTTAACTTTAACTTAACATACACTCGCTGCCAGAACGATGAGAAAAATCCATCAACCAAATTGGAAGTTTTTTTACATTTATTTCTCTAGAAAATTTCATTAAAATCCATATAGCCGTTTTCTTTAAAAAAAATGATTGCGGAAACTTAATGTATACCCCTCGTAATTAATACTCTCGAAGTATCAAAGAAATATGAAGAGCAATCAGGAAACATTATTGAAACTCACTTGAAAACAGTCTCGTAATCCACGGTCCCATCAGTAATCAAAATTCCACCGTAATACATGGTTGCTGCATCTGTGTTGAGAGAAACCAAAAAAAAAAACAGTTTAAACAAATGCATTTCACCAAAAACGGTTTAAACAAATGCGTTTTACCAAAAACGGTTTAAACAAATGCGTTTTTTAGAAAACTTTGAAGGAGATTAGAATCTTACATGCGAAAAATGCGACAGATTGTGAGAATCCGTACACCAATCCTCGCACGTGGACGATTTTTAGAGCTTGGCTGTGAATGGATTTTCAAAACTATTAGTGGACTGTTTGACAAACCGACGAATGTAATGAGAACTATTGGTGAAAATTGTTTACTTGTGTGGTACTCTCAGGCTTTCCTTGTACGAGCTCTGCAATTTCAATTCCATGCGAAGGGAGGCTACAGTTCGAATGTTTGAAATGGCTTCAATGGCAACCTGCATCGCAGTAAAAAATGCTTGGTCAATGTCCATCATCACCTTAATTTTTGCACCGCACTTTCACCACTATCCCTCACCTTGTTAGCTTCATCCAGGGTCATCATTTCAATTATGTTTTGACCTCGTAGCATCATTCCGTGGCCATAGGCGGCTATCAAAACCAAGGGGATGAAACACATGCTGAGCAGGGCCAACTGCCAGCACAGGATCATGGCGATGATGGTGGAAGCACCCAAAGTGCAGATGGCTTGTACGATTGTGCCCACTCTGGATCCAGTTGCCTAATTAAAGCAAATCGAAATTAGTTACAGTAAATGTCATGCATGCGATGCCATCAAGAATCCAAAGAAGCTTCCAGGAATGGAATACAGTTAATATCCACATAGTCTCCAAGCAATTTTAGAGGGTTTTAACGTTCGTACATGCAGGTTTTGATGACATTGCATGTTGATTGTAGCTCTAAAATACTTTTGTTTAAGTTGAACTTTGAAAAGTTACTTTTATGCCATTTTCTAATTGCGTGTTACTCGGTGTAAGTGTATAAGTGGAACTCTGCCTATTCTTGAAATTTACTCAAGAAACTCAGATGTGTTTTGCTGAGATCTTGGATGGAAGATGTTAAATAAGTGCTTACTCCTTGGACTGCTGCAGCGTCGCTGGAAAGTCTGGTACAGAGCGCCCCAACGCTGTTGTAAGTATCGTCAAAAAACCCGATTTCCTGTAAAGTTTCAAATCAACATAGTTAACGATGACATTTTTTTTCAACATTATTGTTCAGGACTTTTAAGAGTCATTTTCTGGTACCTGTTTTAACATTGCCGCAAAAGACAGCTTGCGGAGACGTTCTGTAAGATATTCTCCGGCGTAGGTAAATGCGAAGATCTAACGAAAAACAGACGTTAATTAAATGATTTAAACATGTTCCCGAAATGTGTAAAGTTGGTCAACACCTCAACAATTATCGAATCTTTACCTGTAAGAACATGAAAATACCAGTGCAAATTCCAATGACCAGGAACATGCAGGAGAAGAAGATAGACTGTTGCTTTGTGTCATCTGGGTCACAATCGGCTAGAACCTGTGATAACAAACAATTAATGTTTTGCAATTCCTCAGTGGGAGTTTCTCTTGTTGTCAGAGTTGCTCACCCCCATAATGTCGCCGAAAATGAGTGAAAATGCAGGAGAACTGAAGCCCATCCCAATCGCTCCAATTAAACCGAGAAAGAGAAAAAAGTATTCTCCCTTGTTGTAACGCACGATTTTCATTAAAGATGGATGCAGCTTTCGGTCGATTTCTTCTTCCTAATTTGAAATAGAAAATGAAAAGTTAACGTTGCAGTTGATATCATGTTGGTTCTTGTCAAGACTTCTACCGAATACCAGACAATTTGCACACCGGAAATAGATGCATCACGCACTGCAGTGTTAATTATGCAATGCTTAATTCGTGCATGTTATTTAAACGGAAAATTTGCTCCCTCAATCTCAAATATTTGGGGTGTTTAATTCTTTTTAAACTCAAAATTTTCTGAAGTTTAAAAGGTCATCAGGTTGGAGATGATCCCAACTTCATCTCGGTCATCTCCAGATACTTCTCTGAGCAATCGATTGGTTTTTACTGCATTTCTTTGCAGTTTGCTGTAGATTTCAGCAGAATTTGGTGCAAAATTGGTGCAGAATTTCCTTTGCCACGTAACATCAGCCATTTCAGAGCAATTCAAACAAGATGCAGAACTTGAGAACGAGACTAAACTCAGCTGGTCATCCATGTTACATTGATTCACAAAGGATATTGGCTGAATAATCTACCAGCGAGTTGGAAAACTAACAACTTAATTTTCATAATTTCCCAGCCACTTGAAGAGATGTAAAAAATCAAATGCAAGTGGTTCCAACTCGTGAGAATGTTGGTTAGTAGGCCTACATCGTATTAAAATGTGTGTACCACGTACTAGAATTTGGAAACTTAATCAATTATTGAAATTTAAAAAGGCCATATTGTGAAACCCCAAAGGATTAAAAAGGAGGATTAAGTGAGTCGATAGTTTACCTCAATTTCACCAGCTTTCTTTGATCGAATTGATGGCACTCTTGCTAATACTGATGCATTTTGTGTTATGCCTTCGATGGAATTGGCGCTGCCTACTGACAAAGACCTTTGCCATTTTAGCATTGGATTCGTCTTTTCTTCTGCTGCCAGAATTTCTGCCAAACAAAAATGGTGTTCAACTTCTGAACCTCCATAAACTCTTAATGAAATCACATTTTAAAATTACCTTGCTTCTGAGGGTCTTTACCACCAGTCTGGAATATTTAAAACAAAAGCGTTGTGCACAGGACAATTTTTGTAAACACATGTACATTGAATCAGAATTTCAAACTGTAATCACCTGCGTAGTGACGAGCATGTAGTAGATGCCATTCAACTTCATCAACTCTTCATGTGTTCCAAGTTCTTTGATTTTTCCACCAGCAAATGCTGCAATTCGGTCGGCATTTCGAATGGTCGAAAGCCTGTGAGCGATTATTATTGTCGTTCTACCTTGGCTGGCCTGCAATATTATTTCAGAATTTAGAAAATGAAAACTTTAAGCCCAGTTGTATCAATACATGCTGTATGGATGTAATGAGCCTTAGAAGTTAAGTACCTTAGGTTAATGAATGTTCTTAATCTGCATTAAAATTGCTTGTATGGCATCTTCAATGGACATGTATGGAAAATTTACATGTGCATTTATAACCATACATGAATGGGCAATATATTGGCATATACACTGTAGTGTACATGTATTGTACAGTATGTGTACATCTCCAATTTGGGTAAGGCAAAAAATGACACTTTTCCACTAGGTTTGTCCATTAGAGGCTATGTGTAACTATTAATAACATTTCTAAAATTAGAATCTTATTTTCATTAAACTATGAGGCTTTGCTCTTCTTAAAAATGCAAATTTTGCAATCTTTCGCTTTCCAATGACTCAATTACTGTTGTTATGCTGTTATACTGTTGTTATGCTTTTGTAATTAGCAACTGGTGATGCCAATGAAGCACCTGGAGCATATTTTTTACAAATAATAATCATGCTTCTTCATAAAATACATTCACCTGAAGCATGTGTCAGTTTATGTCACTGTTCAACTGAAACTCCATTTTCTCTAATTATTTTTTTTTAAAAAAAAAACTTTCGTCCAAAATTTTCTTGTTCCCAGATAACCCTTCTGTTCTTCCACAGAAACATTTCATGAAACCATACCTTGTCCAACGCTTCCTGCACGACAGCTTCACTCTCAGAGTCCAACGCAGATGTGGCCTCGTCTAACAACAAGATCTTCGGATTTTTGATCAAAGCCCTGGCGATGGCCACGCGCTGTTTCTGTCCACCACTCAGCTGAGTTCCACGGTCCCCTACCAACGTATCGTATTTCTGGAAAAAAAAAGTGGAGTTTCAATGGGAATTCTTGGTTTGTTGGATCATTGAGTCGTTGCTTTGTTTGGAATTATTTCTACCTTTGGCAGTTTCATGATGAAGTTGTGAGCATTGGCCTCCTTGGCCGCTTGCTCGATCTCCTCTTGGGTGGCGTCGTGACGTCCATAGCGAATGTTTTCTGAGATGGTCGTGGCGAATAAGACGGGCTCCTGACCCACGATACCAATGTGATCTCTCAGCCATCCCAAATTGAGCAGCCTGAGGTCAACGCCATCGACTTTCACCTATTTGAATTACGCCCAACTTTTAGTACTTGTACACTCAAAAAATAGGGTTCTTTGCAAAGTGTTACTCAGGGATAATGCAGGGATATTCAACTCTGGTTGCACATGGTACTATTTTTGGGTCATTGGTTCATTGATTTAAACCGTATACTTTGTGCAATATGGAACCTTTTACATTACCATCTGTGTAACATGCAAAAACCAGAATAAGGTTCCATATTCAATAGGATTCTTAAAATGCTCACAACGCCATTTTCTGGATCGTAGAAACGTTGCAAAAGCTGGACAGTAGTACTCTTTCCACAACCGCTCTCTCCTACAAGGGCCACCGTTTCTCCTGTGTTCACTTTTAGACTCAGTCCAGTAAGGACCTATGTTGCGAACAAACACAAAAATGTTAGTTAGCGAACCTTTAAGCGATGACTTAAATCGATGCATCGTGCACTTACGGGCACATCCGACCGACTTGGATAACTGAAATGGACATCTTCAAATTCTAGATTTCCATGCAGTTCATCAGGTTGGAGACCTTCTTCAGAAGAGCTGTCTATTGGCGGCACCTAGAAGGGTTTGTGCAAATGTGCATAAACGTTAGATCTGCATAAAACTTTCACGTGCAACTTCCCCTTTTTCAAGTTTAATTTTTTTATTTTATTGTTTTTCTTACCCTGTCTATTATTTCGTAAATGGACGCCGCTGCTGCTCGCGCCGTTGCAAATGCGTCGATGTATGGCGTACTTTGCCCCATGTTCATGGCACCCATTAGAACACTGAAAAAAACCTGTTGACCAAATTTTCTTGTAATTATCTCGGTCACGTTTCGTTCCACGGTGAGTTTGAAAGAAGTTACTAAACTTACGATGACAAGACTCGATGGATCATATTGCGGGTCTTCCTCGCCACGTTCATCCAGGATGAGTTTTATCCCGTACCAAAAAGCCAGAGCGTAACTGCTGTAAATTACCAGCCAAAGACTACCTGCTCCAAGTGCTGTAGCCAGTCCTTTCTTGACACCAGCAACTCTGGCTTCTCCAAGGTTGTCAGAATACCTGAAGCGTTTAAAATACATACTTTTCATTAGTAAATTTTAGAGTATTTTAGGATATTCATTGCATATACCGTTTTACAGGGTGGAAGAAAAGTCTGTATCTTATCGATTTTGCTTCAAAATAATGGCCGATATCAACATTCTGCTAATGGG
>JAQGAO010005377.1:0-13682 GCA_034697705.1 Ommatoiulus sabulosus
AACGATAAATTGTAGCCTACGTTAAACAATTAACGTTTGTCGTTTCACGTGCGAGATGCACTGAATCTCTCTATTAAAAACACCTCCTCCCTCTCGTAATTAGTTTCATTTTATTTTAATAATGTTTGTAGCCCTGGACATCTCGTCAACGAAAATTAGCCTAGTGTCGGCGTAATTTTTAATAAGCAGCTTGTTTTCGTCAAAAAAGTACCCCAATCATGTGTTTGCCTTTCATCCTGTTAGATGACAAATATTTACCGACGATACGTCATTCTGCTAACGAGATTGACCATTAGGGCTTTTGTTTGGCCAAAAACCCGAAATAGCCGTCTGCAATAGAAGTTATTTCTGCTTTTCGGGCTAATTGTTATTCGTGAAAAATTAAGCAGAAGCTCGTGGTCTGAAGCAATTGCTCTTTCTCCGCTACGTTTCACTTTCTATAGCTTCCGCTCAGTTTTTATTGCTTTGACCAAGTATCCTATATAGATAAATTATCCACGATTCAAGACAGATTTATTGAATATGTTATTCCTCGTTCTCTGACAAACTCCTATTTCTGTTCCACGAAACGCTTCGGGCTTTTTTTTTTTTTGCCAGCGAGCAACAAATTGAAAATGGATTTGCGAAAGTTTATGTCGATTTCATTTCATCGCATTTCGCATGACCGATTTCCTTTTTCAGTAACTCATATCTCGGCATATTTGCTCGCAATGAGAAAAACAAATTCACCCGTACAAAATAAATATTAACATTTTTGCTAAACATTCCCTACACGAGACTGCGCGTTGTTAAGATCAGATACACCCCAGGGTCGAAGGTCGACACCCCCCTCCTTAACTCGATTACTTTACTAGCTTGACCTTTAAAATCCAGTTAAGGATAAATATGCTTTCAGCGTTTTGTGCTATCTCGCAACTGATGGCAACAGATGAGAGTATAGCTTTCGGTACAAAGAAATCCAATGTTTTCGATAAAACCCTTGATACATGAAAAGGCATGTAAAACGCCGCATTGTTCCTAGTTTAAACAATGAAATATACTGGAAAACACAGGAACTTTTTAACATAAAATGCCGTATTTGAGAAAATGATGACTAACAAAGACGTTTACATCTGACATTTAAAAATTCCATCATATTACTGAATTTGTAAAGTTGATTTAAAAATGTCTTGATGATAGTGTGTTATATTCAACATAAACCTTAAAATTGCTGATATGTCATAATTTAAGAAAAGAGGTACAAGTGTAATATGTATTTATGTATGTGGCTTAGTAACTGCGAAAAGGTTTTTTCATGGAGCGTCTGTACGACAAATTGTTGAAGTGGTATGGGGGCGCTGCGGTCGTGTTCCCATTTCCCAATATGGCCGCTTGATTATTGACTGCATAATTTACTGTAAGCTTTTTTTAACCGGGCAAAGCCGGATTTTACAGCTAGTACAATATAAATCAGCAAAAAAGGCAATATATGAGAGTAATTTGTTACAATTATTGCAATGGCATAGCCAGTTTTGTAGTCCATATACTGTAGATTTCCAAATCTTTCTGAATCCACTTCTAATATATTTCTTCTGATGTTTTATTTATGGCTGTTCTGTATTTCTGTCATATCCCAGTATTTTCTTGAACCCATATAAACCAGTACTAATATGTTATCCATGAAATCACTCTGGAATTGCAAACAGCATCAGCTTTCAAACACTAGTTGAATATCGACGAAGTTCTAGCTACTTCTTCTAATGACATTTGCTGAAATGTTTCGAAAGCGTGTCTTTCATCAATGATAATGTTTTTGGTATATTTCCGGAATACTAATTTTCATCTCAAAATTCATCCTCATGTCTCATCTGTTGCATTTTTTTTTATTTTCGGTTCTGGTTTTTTTTCTCCAGAAATCATAAGGTTTCAAAATTTGCAGGCACAGAAAAGAACGACAAGACCAACATTTCTTATTTTCATCAAAGCTTCAAATAAGTCTGCGGAAAACATTTCTGAACAATAACACAAAACATCAGGCTTCGCCGTTTTTATTACTCTTGTTTTCGTCTTTTCCAAAATGAGTTTTATGATGGGTTAACTTTTTCAGTTCTCTACGCCGCCGTGCCATTGCTTTTCATTTTCAGACATTTGCCATATTTCTTCCAAGACTGGAATTTAGGATTTGAAGATTCTGCTCCCCTTTTATATTTCACTTTTATTGGATTTTTAATGCGCTGCTGTTATGTCCTTTAACTCGCTTAGTTTTAATGCTTCCAGGATATTCAAATTTAATTTTACTCGGAAGTACGAAAGCAATTAAACTATACTGTAAGATGCAATATATAAAAATATAGTCTATTTGAGTATGAATTTTTCCTTATTTTGCTTTGAAATGATAAGTACTGTAGATGTCTCATTTTTTTTCTAAAGTTTGTTTCAAATTTGCTCATCTGCTGTGTGCTACATGTACATGTAAATGTATTTAGGTTCACAGAAGGTCCTTATCCCGAAGCTTAAAGTTAACAGGTGGCGCTGAATGTTGTGCATGTATATTTACCTGATCAGTAAATTTCAATTCGGTTGTTACTGCTAGATCAGGGTACACCCAGACCACCTGAAAAACCTAGACAAGTCAGAAGAAATCAGGGAATTATGGCTTATTTTGAAAAGTCAGGGAAATTCAACGTAGTCATGTTGCTGCTGTCGAAAATTAATGCATCCACGCTCAGTGCCAATTTTCAGAGTACAAATTTGCAAACTTTTCCACGTTTTCCAAGGTCAAATTTGCAAAATTTTCCATATTTTTCTAGGACAAAATTGAAACGTTTCCTACGTTTTCCGAGGATAAAATTGAAATGTTTCTTATTTTTCCGAGGACAAAATTGCAAAATTTCCGGCGTTTTCCAAAGGCAAAATTGAAAAATTCCCCACGTCTTCCGAGGACAAATTTTCAAAAGAAATTTCAACCAATTTTTTTTTACATTTTTCAAATTTTTCTGTAAAGTTTCAAAATTGTCATAAGTAAATTTTGCAAAATATATTCCTACGTCGATTTTGCAAAATATATCAATTTTTGACATTGTCATTGGTCAGGGAAATTTCTTTAAAACCTGGAAAAGTCAGAGAAGTTGAAAATGAAATGTCTGGGGGAACCTTGTAGATGATGCGTGGACAACTTTTTTACGAAATCTTAACAGTTTAAGCCATTACAAACATACGACTGAATATGTTTTTTTATATGGTTTGGTTCATTAAATTTTCACACTGTTTTCGTTTCACTTCCACTATTTTTAGATGAAAATTATCTCGCGCGAAGAAACAATTCAGACTTTATGAAATTTTGATTGCTTTAATCTCTCCGATGTTTTTCACTGCAATGTTTTTCATTTTCCCATCCATTTGCGTTCTGCCTCACATGAGTTATTCAGCAGCCACGAAAGAGCGAGCTGCAGTACTGTTTCACCCTCATTTTTATGCTGGATTTCATGCAATTTTCCCTGATTTTTGACGTGGGAAAATAATGCTAGATTTCCAGCCTTCGCAATCTCGCGCATTTGGTATTGAATGCATTTAATGTTTTTCGTCAGTTTCAATTTTCACATGAAAAATTTATTGCGCGCACTTATCTCATTGTGTCGAGACCCTTTTTTTTTAAAAAAAATTCTGCCAGCTGTTTCGTAGATTTAATTAGGAGCGAAAACGTTATTTCATTGAATGCCGCGTCAATTAAACGAATTAAATTTGAAGCTCGTTTTGCGTGACTGCCTATCTAATGCATTAATTACGTTTAATTTTGCCCCTAAATAAATACAATTAAATAAATGAACGCATTGACATGCCTCCTATGATAAAGTTTTTAGAAAATGCTTCCTGTTATACTCACGTGCAAATTCTCATTTTTGGTTGACATGCTGAAGTGGTTTTCATTGTAAATTTGATGAAATATGTATAACATTTTCCGAAATGTTTCTTTTTATAAAATATAAACGCATTTTGCATGAAGGTATATACAGTATATATACAATATCTATGTGCTGTATATAAAGAAGAGATGTATGTGACTGGGTATGTATTGGGTTGGGTATGTGTGTGGCTTAGAGGACATTCAAAAAGGACGTCCTAATTGACTGGACACAATGCGGACAGGGGGAGTCCAATTTTGGGAAAATTGTGAGTACGTCCTTTTTGAAAGGCTCCTTAGTGACAGACAAAAGTTTTACCATGAAGCGCCTTTGCTAAAGTGGTATGAGGGCGCTCCGGTCATGATTCGTAACTCATTCGTTCATTAGGTTTACTTCGTCGCTATATACTGTATATGAGTAAGTAGGCATACAGCCTGGGCTATGCCGGGCCTTGCAGCTAGTTTTTAATAATTGCGAACATGAAACAAAATTTGTGAACATTATGGACTTGTGGTCAGATCTAAAAGTTTATGATCTTTAATCACTTTAGAATTTTGGATTTGGGATACTCAACCAGTATATTTTATGAACACATCAAATTTACTTTTACTTTTCATCTCATGAAAGTCAGTCCAATATTTCATCAGAGTCAACATGGAGAGATTAATGATTTTTATTTTATGAGGCTGTAAAATATCATGAATTCCAATCATGATTTTAAATTATTTTAGAATTTTGAATTTTTGATACTCAACCTGTATAACTTAATTATGAGCACATCAAGTTTACTGTTATTTTTCATCTCATGAAAGCCAGTCCAGTATTTCATCAGAGTCAACACAGAGAGAATAATGATTTTTGTTTTATGAGACGGTACAATTTCGCGAATTCCAACTTTTAAATCGAGATAATACAAGTGTCCAGTCTTTGGCATATTGTTGTAAAAATCAAATACTCGCATGCACCATCCGTTCATTTGTTATTATTGTTGCCATGACATCTCGTATCCTATACTCTTCAACGCATAATCGAGAGCCAAAGACAACAATGATTTCTGTTATACGAGATTGGGAAATGTCACGAATTTAGAAATATTTAAATCACTCCAATTTGTGTATTGTTGTTATGCACGAAATACCACGCAACCACTCTTCAGCACCGCTTACTGGGGACATCCAACCTGAGTATGATCAACGGAAGCAACCACCAGATGGTGCTACTGGGTGCGAATCCTGGATTAATCCCAGCGCTCCCGTTTTCGACGCCGGTGCATCCTTAATTAAGCGACGCGTGGAGCATTTTAAAAAACCCGACGGAAATTCCCGCTTCTGTCACTTCCTGTTTGAGGCGCGGTAGCGTCATTGGCTGCTAGTGCCCATTGATTTCCCATTGGCGAGCGGGCGTCCACTTTGGCTGACCGTCGCAGAATTCCTCGGGGAGTGTTTCGAGCGTGGTCACTTCCTATCGGACGTGACGCGTCCACCGGTCATCTTTAACGCGCCCGTTACATCTCATTTGTTGGCGCGTCTAGACACTCGCAGCATCGCCTATGGCGCTCCAGCGAAGCAGGTCCATCGTTGTTTTCTTCAGAGGGTCATTAGAAGATGGCAGCTAGCGGGGGAGTTTTGACGCCTCGTGGCCCGACCGGCAAACGACTATCAAGATGGCGGCGGCGCAGACGTGCAAATAGATTTGCATGCCAGCTATAGAGCACTCGGTGCATCCCATTTCCAGCTAAATGGAAGCAAAGCAGGGCCTGCGTGAAACGTTCGCATTATACCGTTTTATGGGCTGTGTTCTCCTTTTTTTTTCTCCTCTCTCTCTTCCTTTTGCGGTAGTGTTAGCAACACATTACCGCAGAGTTCAACTAGTTTTCATGGCGTCGCTCTGCGCGCTCCTCAAATCCAATTTCTCTCGCTGTTTTATATCCGCTCTCCAGCGCACTTCTTCGCGCGAAAAGAAGCTGGCAATTGAGCGTTATGACGCCAAATCTGACGGCTTTTATAACGCCCATCAACCCGTGCTCGGTTGCGCGGGACTCCGTTAAATGGCCGCTGCTTAACGCGGGGTTTGACGAGCGACCACGGCGCCAAATTGCCCCCTGGAGGACCTGATCATCAAAGCGTTCAACCTGCGTGGAGCGATGACACCACAGTCAACGAAAAGACCAGCATGGTGACTCTGCCCGCTTTTACCTAGCCATGAGCTCGCCGGGCAATGAAAACATTGCGTCTTAATGTTTGTAGAAAATCAGGATGTTTTGCACAATTGGAAACGTACTGTACAGTCGATGCAAGAAAAAAGTTTGTCTTATGTCGTGATCAGATTTGCCATTTTGTTTTAGATGTTCCAACATCGAACGTCATCGTCTATCAAAGCCTCTAGCGCCAGCTATGATGCGATATATTGCCAACGGGACATGCTACAACAGAATGGCATTGGCACTGCTTTCGGAATGTGGCAACGCCCATTGGCTCTTGGATTGTTGGCCGTTATCTCAAGGCGTTCTGAACCAGGTCTTTCAATGATTTAGACAACGTTTCAGCAGTTTAATGACTAATTTCGACCTCAATTAAATAGCTTTGGCAAATTTGAAAGATATTTTTGACTCGTTGTATACACACAGTTGTCCATTATTTGTCTTTATCGTTCCTGTGTGCACATGCATACGTGCATGCATGGTTAGTGCCAAGCATTGAATCGTTGTTTTTGTTTTTCTCAATTTTTTAAAATTGTTTTCGGAGCAATGACACGAAAACGATCGATGCTATAGACACTCGACGCTTATGATGAACATGCTGCATGTAGCAGATTTAAAGATTTTCAATTATTCGTCGCCAGCCATGCATGGCAAATTTGGAATATTTTTTTATACAAATGCGTATCAAATGAAGTATATTTACTCAGGAGTCAGAAATTATACGGTTTTATGGTGGTAATAAATATCGGTTCGTGTGTGTGTAGGGTCATATTGGTAAGCTACAGGTATAACGAAGAGTGCACATGCATCGCGTGGGTTATAAGCCCCTCCCCTTTTTCCGTATCGATCGCTTATTGGCGTGCTCGGCAGCCAGCTAAATATCTTTGGCAATTCAATATTGTATGTATATATATATATGGATGTCTGAAAACGCACATTTGATTCTCTGGCAATAAATTATTTAAAATCACACGGCTAGGCAGACTGGCCTAGATCATGCCGCATGTTCGAAATGAGAAGACATTTTTCAATCAGGAAAAGTGTTGGCCTAGCTGGCTGCACACACGGCGTATCGGGATAGAAATGTTAACATTTAGAAAATATGATATTTATGAATTTATGACCTATGTATTAATGCGCGATGAGGACAAATGCATGATGCGCCTTGAATTAAGAGTTGGAGGATATGAGGTTTGAAAACGCAATTCCCTTCTTCCAACCCCTTCGTTGGCATTATTTCCACTGAAAATGACGTTTTCGGGTATGTACGAGGGTACGTCAGCAAAAATGGGGGAAATCCCTTAGATACAAATCGATAGAATGCAATTTTCCTAAATTAAATTTGTAACTATTAAAGAATGACAGACGAAATCTGGCGTATAGACGAAATTAACGGAGCGAGGGCTAATGGGGCCACCTTAAGGGACAATTGCATTTAAAATGTTGAAAATGAACAACATGTGTTAAGTTTAAAAAAACTTAACAATACACAGAAAGCATTTGGTGTAAGTTAATTGTTTTTCCGTTAGATCATTCAACCCCTAAGCATTTTGTGTATGCATAGAAAAATTGCTGTTTTTGCAAAAGGGGGCGTCTTGGACCTATTACCCATAGATACAGGGTAATGGGGCCATATACCCAAGAAAAGTAAAATAAACAGTATTCTGTCAGGAGTAGTTTCATTTTTTTCAAATATTAATTAAAACCATTCAAATGTTTGAACGTGGAAGGTGGCAGAATTATCATTTTAAATTTGTTCAGCTTTTCTTTTAAATTTTCTTATTTTTCCTTTCCCTATTTAGACTTTCCAGTTGTTCACGTTTATTTGTACTACATCTTCTGCAGAAAAGCAATGTTGCGATGAAGGCTATTACATATACAAGTCGGAAGAAAATAAGAAAACTTGCAAAAATATTTTAAGAAAATTTGCTCAATATGATAATTGGGCCAGTAGGCCTCATTACCTCAAACTGAACACGGCGTGCAACAATTTTATTTCTCCCCAGTTATTTGAAATTGTCATTCAATTAGCCCCTTTAGAGCATTATCTTTTCTCTTGTCTCTACAATTTTACTATATCCCCAACAAAATTTCAAACATCCTTTAAAATACACGGTTACTGACCATTAATTGAACCTTATTTAGTAAGAAAAAAAATGATAGCAACTCCTTAATTTAGCCTGATCAAGGTTAATGGTCACACGATCCAAATGACCATATAAAGTAGACCGCTAGGTTATGCCAATATCCAATTAATCCTATTTCAAGCGGTATTTTTAAAATCAGGTATGGTCCCATAAGCCCTCCCTCCCCCTAATCGTGCACTGTATAACCATTATTTCTGTGAGCTATACATGTATGTTTTAATGGTAAAAAATGTTAACTGATGGTCCTGTACTATATTTACAGTAGATACATGTATATAAATGATGAATATATATTTAGATTACTTGAACTATAATACCGTACATGTAATGCCAACGTTGGTCATTTGCTAATATTTCAATCAAGAGAGTGGAACATGATTAGTCTAATCAAAGTACGCGGCATTTACCGATGAAAATACCGGAATTGCCAGGAATGAAAGAATCTACAGGATACTTTGTGACATTTACTTCGATGACATTCAGCATGTGTGAGGCTGAATACTACACTCAAAGAAATTTGATGTTCATTCAGGGTTCTTCGGAGAAAAACTCCGCCTTTTTTTTTCATAAAGATGCTTCGAAGAACCTCAACTAAAAATGGCGACCAGATCAGCGTTACTGGCCTTCAAGGAAGGTTCCATAATTCTAATGGTTTTTGGAGGAACCTCTTCAGGAATGTCACACCACGTGAAAGCTACATTCCAAAACCAGAAACGTTCAGAGTTGCGCGCAGTTTCTTTTTATGATTAACTGTTGGATTATTTCAGTTCACTCAATTGCAATGTTTTCGTTGTGAAAACGAATTGCTATTTGGTTGAATAGCTTCTATCGTCCTAAAACTGAATAGTTCTGTTACATGTAGTAAAAACTGAATTGTTTGGAGCAGTAATTTGAACGTTTTAGGTTAGGTCAGGTTAGGATAGGTTAGGTAAGTTTAGATCAAATTATTGTGCCCAATACTCTATGCCATAGCAGTTGTACATCTAAATAGCACTAGATTTTCAGGACGAAAACACATGCAACTACGTGCCAATTCAGATTTTAATTAATTACCGAGATTTTTTCTTATATTTGGATGTTTTTATCAAAAATGTGAACGTTTTAATTCAGATTTCTGGGTTATATCATGCAGCTATTCAGCCTAATATCACCGCGTTTTCACAATGAAAACATAGCAATCACATGCAGCAGCTACTTCGGAATGGATGGTACTTATTAGGATTTCGTGAACTGAAATATTCCAAAAAGAATTGCCTTTCAAACTCATCCTTAAAGGAGCTCAATGTATTGAACCTTTTCAATTTATAAAGAACCATTGTCATTTACAAAGAACTTTTAAAAGGGTTCAGTGTATGGAACCTTATTTGTGTATTTGGAACCTTTTAGAAGGTTCTTGAAAAGGAACTTTTTTGGGGTTCTTTGATATACCATAAATTAAGTTTCTCCTGGTGTAGCAAGGAAATGAACCTCAAAAGGTTCTATTTGGTATACCTTTTTTAGAGTGTATAAAAACACATGCATGCATCGACAATACATGTTTTCTTAATCGTGTTTCTATGACAGTAAATTCATTTTGAGATCCATCAATAACTATATGTTTCCCTTTCGGTGAGGGAGATCAAATACTATTTCTTTTTGAATTAACTGTTAATATATAGTCGATAGCGAACGTATTATGGGTAGTTTTAATGGCGTATGCTCGGATATGTGCTGACGTCAGAGCTATCTTTCATGTTATCTTAATAGAATTCGGCAACAGGTGTGGTTGATATTGACAAAATCCTTTTAGGCTATTTATCAAACGTTTTCTTCGCAGTCGTTCGAGAGAGAGAGAAAATCTATAACATTATATTATTATAGCTAAGGCATGTATACGTGTCATCATATTTTATATTAATTTCAGACTGATAGATACAACCTGCAGTGTACGGTGTTTGGAAGCGCATCCATTTATAACGAAACTTTATTAAATTTAACGTTTCTCCGCTCACCTCGTCTAAGGTGCTATTCAAATTAATCGAATTTCGGGTTGCTATTTTTGGTTTCTCTAAGTACAAGTTGTGCAGTGAACTCTGAAAGGAGCTACGCGCTTCAAGCTCCATCGTGGTAGATCTTTACACATTCATAGAGATTGGAATACTCGTAGGTGTAAAGTGTTTTACTCTTTCAGAGTTACCGAAGCCGCTTAATTCGATCACTTTGGTTCCAGCGAGTTTGATCGAAATAAGGAGATGATCGCAATAAGCGATGAATGTAAAAAAAAACACGATAAACACTGACCTTATAAAAATAATTTGCTCGTTGTTTTAAAATTGCAAATATTTAATTGTTTTTTAAGATGCCGGCTTGCTGCAGCGGCTGAAATTTTATTTACTAAAGAACGCAGAACATCCATTTGAGTACAGCCGCTGATGCACGCTTGTTAGTTGTCCAAACGTGTCCGTACTTGTATGAAAGCTGCTCAAACTTGTTTCTTTATGTAGACATGTGGCAAATTCATCGAATTAAGCGATGAGTGATCCAATTAAGCGGCTTTTTTAACATGGGGCATTATTGGAAAAAATCCTTTCCTCAGGTTTTAATCGAATAAAATGGTTGATCAGACTTGGCGTGATCGAATTAAGCAGCTTCCTCTGTACTTTGATTGTTTACACCATGTTTTAATCATTTGACTTCAAATTCAAAGTTTTAATTAAATTTCAAGTTCATACTTCTTTTAAGATGACATTCCATTGTGTAATGCTGGCTTTCTGATAATGCAAATCCGTTCGGAACGGTTTTAAAATGTAAATTGTCTATTTCTTGTTCTATTGGAAATAGTTCATTTATTATCATTCAGATTTGGTACTGAATTAATAAGTCTCCTTGTTATTATGAATTGGTGGCTAGAAGGCCAGTTGTCTGCTGGAGATGCCGCCATGTCACCGGACTTTGTTTAACATCTTTGGAATATTTAAAAGCAGGCTCAATTTTTGGAGTAGCTATTTTGGAAAAAATGATTACAAGTGTTTCTAAACTGAAAACTGATGGAAAATGTTCCTAAACTGATAACTGATGGAAATTGAACTTACACTGTAAACAGTAAAAGTACAAATGCCACTTTAGAGGGGTACATGTGCGCATTTGTACCCTTTCCCGTAACTTCATTACCTTTGTTTAATAAATATCGTGTATTTTGGACCCCGCACATCCAGACTTTGGTGTCATAACAGACGATCTTCTGTCATGGAAATCTTTTATTTTTTCTTCAAAATGTGATGAACATTACAATGCTTATTGTATTGTTGACAAATATTTTGACTGTTGCATCTCTCCAAATGAAGTACTTGGAAAATTTACATTACTACGTGTAAAAATTAAGAATGAGCGTTACTGTATGCATCATTAAAACAAGCATACTAATAAGTTGACATAATTATATTGACATTAAGTCAACACTGCAATTCGGGTAATTTTCATTGAATTTCATAACCTGTGTTCATACTTTCATTGTTGCTGCATTGTTTGATTTGAGTAAAAGGAACAACTGTTCGTTTGTATTAATAAATTTGCAATTATTTCTTAACATGTACCTTGAAGGGACATTTTCTATCCACATATGTACCTGAAGAAGAAGAAAAATTTGTACATATGCTAAATATACACACGAGCCTTGAAGGATACACATGAAATGAATGCATGCACACATACCTTGAGGTACCAAATAAAAGGGTACAAATTTCAATGTGAAATACTTGAGTACCATGTTAGGTACATGTGCAATTTGAAAATGTATCTATAGGGCGTGGATATAGATTGAATTCATTCGTAACCCTAAGGTACAACATTTGAACTTTTTCTGTTTAGTGGACACCGAAAAATGATGATGATAAACTGGTACAAAACTGATATTCGTACAAGTTGTTCAGCCAAACTGTTTTAAAATTGGCCGTATTTGGAAAAATAGCATCAGTTTACAACCCCTTCGTGACTCGCTTGCCTCTCGATCCTAACTAGTGAGGTTCGCTCCCCGGTCGAGGACGGTGAAAATTTTGATGATGTGCAAAATTCTCTAAGTGGTGGCTCTTTGGGATGAGAGTTTAAACCGAGGTCCCAAAGGCAAAATTCGTAGGCAAAATTTCCACGTAGGTGACACTGGCACATCCCCTGGCGTTGGTGTTTAGCCCTCGTGTGCAGAAATAGGCCAACGTTAAAAATCCAAAAACAAACAAACAGTTAACCCCTTCGTGATGTTTTTCCAGAAAGGAATGTGCGAAGGATGCGGCAGCCATCCACAGCGCAGGGGGGCGCTCGCCTCGCTCTCAGCTTCCGCCTCCAAACCCTCGCCTTTCTTAATTCCCAACTATTAAATGCAGCGATGGCATCGAGCAAGATGTTCGTCTAATTACGTTGATTTGATCTTTTGTTGCATGAATTAAGCTCTTCTCTGGTGCGGCAAAAGCGTTTCTAAACGTCGTCGTTGCGAGGCTTCGGGCTATTTCCTCAACTCGAAGAAATTGATAGGGTAGAGGCAGAGGTGGCTGGGGCATTTGTAAACAGCGCCAACAACACCCGAGTGGGGCCTCATTCGCCGCTATCTCTCCTTTCTAATGCAGTCCACGTTTTCTTAATGCTAATTAGATAAATTGCATTTACAAGAAGGGGACTCGCTCTTGAAAGGGTAGCGGTTGATTTAGCGGTGGGGCCTCCTACTCTTGCAGGGTTTACGCAACGTGAACGCCATATTAGCTTTGCCTCCTCGATCTACAAGTGTAATACGTGTGGAGGACGCGAGACGTGTTGCTTTTTCTTAGCCGAAAAATGCACTTTTGCAATCGAAATTGTTGCTTTTTAGCTCCGGGTTTGGACATTGACGAAGCCGTTTGACAAACGGTTCTATATCAAAACTCTGCTGGAAATGGCAATTATGCGACGTGTTTGTTTTATCGAGTTAGCATTCCGGAAGTTTTTAATTTCGAACCTAGCTACGTGGCAACGTTTAATTCGATCAGTTTTTATCTGTCGGCCTCTGGTGATGGGAGAATGAAATGCTCGCTGTAGCGATTGAATATAAAACTGCGATGTTTTTATGAAGTATTATTGATAAAGTCTTTTTTTTTATAAAAATGCGATGTTTTCTGAAGTACATGCGCAGGGTTATTACAAAAGAATCATCGGTTTTTAAAAAGATATTTTGGACAGTATTACAGATACAATAGTAAATGACACATGAAGAGAAATTGAAAATGTCCAAGTTTTTAATCATAATATCACAAATATTCAATGTGAGATCCTCGTGTCACACGACACACGGTAGTCCAGTTCGGCCCATAAAAGCTGAAGTGAGTCCCTATCAATGCTGTTCACAGCAGCTCGCATATTTGAGCACACAAAACGCTTTCTGCTACATTGTCGCCATTTTGGATACTTGGTTCGTGCTGCCACCTGGGCGTTTAAAGCAAAGTTTGCAAGTGC
>JAQGAO010005378.1:0-13677 GCA_034697705.1 Ommatoiulus sabulosus
AACCAACTAGCCTGTACATGATTCATCACAAACCATGGAATATCCCTATATGTCTGAAGGGGCTGAGACGACTACTGTCGACTCTCACTTTTACGCACTAGCTCCTCTACAAAATCAGCATTTTTACGAACTACATGTATTACGTTGTTCTCGAAAAGTATCCCATATAGAAATAATCTGTTGCTCCCATATACGAACTTAAATTGCATATTACTTCTGTTTTACGAACATTGGGGTTCAGCTTTTTTTACTGTTTTCTTCCGGAAACACGAGAATCTTGTTTGAAAAAGTAACGCATTACCTTAATTCGACTCGCTTTTTTGCGAAGTATTTTTTGCACCAACTACACACTTTTTCAATATTTCTTATTGATATATTTAGGAATTTTAATGCATTTTGATACGTGTTTTGCCAACTACGGTTGTGTGTGCATTTTTTTCTGTCACTTCGGGGACATCCAGAAATGATGTAAGGCATTTATGGGGTGGGGTAGTATGCTATATTTTTTTGGGACAATTCGTGACAATTAGGGTGGGGGGTAAACTGTCAGTGTGATGTCACTATTTATATACCTGTTAATGATAAATTAGTCCACCTAATACACAGTACTGTAAAACCTGTAAGAGTGACCACCAAAAAATAAATGCTATGTTGGTCACTGTACACAGGTGGTCTTTATACAAAGAATACGTAAACTACATTTAAATAATGAACATGAACACTGTATTAACGGTTGCAATTAATTTTTGCTACTTTTATTTGTCTTGGCGTTTTTCAGTAATAATGCACGGGTTTGGAAAGTGATCCAAAAGTGTTCCATGGTCAAAACTTACAAAATGCGCGCAACCTGCATAGTCAATACTAATGACGGTATACACAACCACGCTCCAGTAATGATTAAAAATTTCGCATTTTAGTCATTACTGGCCATCATTCCACATTTTTTATCCTACAATTTCATTCTCGGAAGGTCATGTTGGCTGGCATTCACTATAGAAAATCGCATAAATTTCGTTGAATGTTTCATGCCAAAGTTAAAATGATTAACTAGATGAGTTAGAATTTCATTTCCGGTAGTATTAAAAGCGTACTTTTTGGAATTACCTATGGGTTACTTTGGATCATAATACACATTCTCTCGAAACAATTGGGGTGTTATCATCTTTAAGTCTTTCGATAAAAAAGTTGATCATTTATTAGAAATATTAACATCTAATGTCCTTCACATTTATTTATAATTTTTGATTTGCAAATTTTCCCCATTTAATTATCAAAATTTTTTCTTATATGTAAGAAAATACTGACAAGGTTATTTCCGAAATATACTAATTTTCTCTATCTTGGTTTAGGCTTTTTTGAATGCTTAAGAATAAAATTGTTTGAGTAGTTAAGGGATAGTAAACAACATTTTAGATTTTAATATTGATGTCGTATCCTGGTGGTACAGTTTGTCTAAAAAAATGAATAATATCTCTTCCCCTTCTGGTCATAATAATAATGAACTGCCAGAACTGGTGATATTTATTTCTATGTTTACAATACATGTATATACGGTATGTAGTACAGTACGTAAATACATACAGTAATGCTCTTTTTCATAATAACAGCTTTTATGCGATTTATTGCAATGTTTTTACTGAAGTGAACAATATGTACAGTCATTCTTGAGTTGAAAGATTGTTTATTTTACTTTTTTCTGATAATCCGACCTTTTTTGCGTTCCGACCATACCCCCAGTCCCAAAGGTGACGGATTAGAGGGGTTCTACTGTATTTAATTATTAACGTTAATTTAACTTATGCGCCCTTGCTTTCTCCCCCTATTAGTAATGTTAGTTAGCATATTACGAGCATTATGCACGCTTTTTTCTTTAGTAGTTGTTTTAACGGGATATTAATATTTCGTATTTTTTCATGTTCTGAAATGAGCTTGATGAATGCTACATGGTGGCTAAACGTCGTTTTCTGTAAAAAAACCGTTTATGGTCGCGTTGTTTTTTCTAATTAATTTTCTCCGACCACTTGAAGATTCGTGATGTCCATAGGTTAATCCACATTTTTACAATTGAAAATTATTTTTGCAAGTATTGTAAGTTTTCTAGTTGTAAGCTCGCAATGCGAACGAATACGTTGTCTGCTAAAGAATTGGCCTAGGAAAAAAAGTTGATAGTTTGAATTTCGAAAAAATTGGGAGATGCACTGCATGCCATGCAGTCTTCATGTTCGTTGAATGCCATGTTAAGTTTTGGTAAAAAATGATGAAAATGGCGTGTTTGGCATGATTTTTTTTTCTTAAAATTGACCTTTTTATTCATGGAGTGACTGTTGCATTTGCATGGGAATGCAAAATTAAATTCATGATGTTGTTGAAAACGTTATCATTTACCATGCATTAGACGTTTCATTTAAAACCAAACTAAGGTTGTTTGCCTTTTTTTTAAATCTGGTATTTTTTTTACCAATGTAGTGTCACACGTAAAATTCCCGGTTTAACGAATTGGGTTTTAGTCCATCGTTAAGTTGTACGATACAAAAGTAGTCGGTGTTTTGTTTCCAAGAATGCTTCGAGTATCACTTATTTATGTGGGTTCGTTAAAGGTTCGTTTAAACCACGCGGTGTTGTTAGTTTTACATGAATCAGACTCGGTACGTCAACTCGTTTTGTCATACATGACTTGTCAATGACAGTCATGTCGAATGTTACACACTCGCATCGAAATGCAAAGTTTAAATATGTTAGAGAATTGCAAAAGTTAGAAAATGTGAGAGAATCGCAAAGAAATCTAATGTACGCGAACAATCAAGTCAAAGAGAGACAATTTGAAATAAAAAAGTCGACGTGAGATTTTTGAAATAAGAAAAGTTGACTTGAGATTTTCGAAGTAAAAAAAGTCGATGGACGTGAAATATGTTCTCCCCCAAAAATAGATGGATTGAGATATGTTCCACCCAAAAATGCTAGTATTCCTTAGAAAATAAATGGACGTGAAATTCCCCCTCCCCCCCCCCCCCCAAATAAATGGACGTGTGATTCTTCCTCCATCCCCTGCGAAAATAAATGGACGTGAGATTTGCCACCGGGGATAAACTTGCAAAGTTTGCAACAGTTTCCAAGGACAAACATGCAAAGTTTGCAACAGTTTACGGGGCCAAACTGGCAAAGTTTGCAACAGTTTTCGGGACAAACTTGCAAAGTTTGCAACAGTTTCCGGGGGACAAATTTGCAAAGTTTGCAACAGTTTCCGGGGACAAACGGACAAAGTTTGCAACAGTTTTCAAGGACAAACTAGAAAAGTTTGCAACAGTTTCCGGGGACAAATTTGCAAAGTTTGTAACGGTTTCCGAGGACAAACTGGCAAAGTTTGCATTAGTTTTCGGGGACAAACTTGCAAAGTTTGCAACCGTTTCCGCGGACAAATTTGCAAATTTGCAACAGTTTCCCGAGGACAAATTTGTAAAATTTTCAACAGTTTCCGAGGGCAAATTTGTAAAATTGTCAACCGTTTCCGAGGACAAATTTGCAACATTTTCAACCGTTTCCGAGAACAAATTTGTAAAAATCTTCACCAGTTTACGAGGACAAATTTGTTTAATTTTCAAAAATATTTCATATAAATTTTGTATTTTTTTTTAAATTTTGAATTCATGCTAATATCGTAACATTTTTATTAATTTTTTTTAATTTTGAAAATTGTTACAAAATTTATCAAAAGTTAATTTTGCAAAATATTGTCCTCTGTCGATTTTTGAAAAATTGTAGATACCATTAATTGGAATATGTCATTTTTGACATTGTCATTGTTCAGAAACCTGGAAAAGTCAGGGAATTGGAAAATGACATTTCTGTGGCAATTAACCCTGATATACACTATGTGAAAAGTATTAAAACTCGCTTATACGAATTTCAGATAGTACGAACTCATTTTCAGTCACTCGTCCTTGAATATGGACGAATGATACTAATTTCTTCGTTTAATTAAGAAGGATTCAGAAATCGGATATTACGAATTTTCGGCTAATATCCGAAAACGATGCAGAATTTTCAAGTTCCCGAACATGCGTACTATATTACGTTAAAACGAAATTGACTCGAGCTCTTATCATTGAAGTCACGTTTTGTTTGACTTTCGGTAATACGAAGCATGGTTTAAAGTTAAACGAACAAAGTTTGACGTCCCTCGAGATTCGTCTTAACGAGGTTCGACTGTATACAGTAAAATGAACGTAATTTCTGAACGATTTCATTTTTTTCTCAACAAAAAATTGCTTTTTTAAAATATAATCAAGTCGGAGGATACTATTTTTCGAATTATATTATTGAATTCCTTAGAATTTTGGTTATCCGGGAAACTCTTCGAATCCCAACCTCTCCGGATAATCGGGAATCAACCGCATAATTTTATATAAATGATTTTAATTTAATTTCAATTGTTTTTAACTGTATTGATTTGTTTAAAAGAAAATCAAGTCCCTCCAGTCCTGGAAAATCTGGAAAATTTAGGGAATTTAACAGCTGAGTCCATTCGCAAACTTTCATATTTTCCCAGTACAAATTTGCCAAATTTTTATTGTTCTCGAGCATAAACTCGCACAATTTTTTCACGTTTTCTCGAAGACAAACTTGCAAAAATTTCCAAGTTTTCCGGACGACAAATTCGCAACAGTTCCCATGTTGTCCAAAGGCCAAATCGTCAACATTTCCAACTGTTTTCGAGTACAGATTCGTAAAATTTTTAACAGTTTCCGATGAGAATTTCGCAAAATTTCCAACTGATTCAGAGTTCAAAATTTACATTTTCCGAGTACAACTTTGCAAAACTTTCAAAAAAATTGTATTCGGAAAATTTTGAAAGTTTTGCAAATTTGTACTCGGAATCTTGATCGGTGTCTTGAAAGGGGATAGGGAGAGTCCAATTTTGGGCAGATTTTTCAGACGTTCTTATTGAATGGCAGCGCTTTTTCAGAAGCAGTGTCAATATTGGGCTACTGGATGGCGCTGCTTACCAGTTTGACAACTTTTCACCGTAAACACATTTTGAAACACTTCATTTTGCAGTTCATTTCAATAAGTTGTTTTTTTCAAAATCAAAATGCAGTTTGCAAAAAAATAAAAATTTAAAAGAAAAATGCAATTTAAAATAAATTTGAAAGTTCATTCAATATTTCCGATACGAGGTTTAGATGGATCAGCTGATGCTTTTAGGATCAGCGGCTGCACTATAATAAACACATCCGCTGCCGTATCGTATTGGGCGTACATAGGGACTCCCTTACAGAAAACCCAGATTACGGGGGTATCCTCCTCCGACCACGTTAACCGACTAGCCGGCGGGCCGCGGGTAAATTTCAACTGCTGATCCGCTGGGAGGGGGCACTCAATCTAATGTGTCCCATCTCCCCACACCCAAAACAAGGCAATTTCGACATATCCCTAACTGGGGTTGCGGCCCCCGCCTACATTTTCGGTTTCTTTACTGGGTCCCCCATTTTCGCTGCGAACTTCGCAGCCCTATCTAAATACCCGGTTCCAATTCCATTAAGGAACGCCTAAACTCCAAAAGCGGCAACCGTGCTTTGTTCCGCATCCGCTCTTTATAATAGGGGAGGACACCCTTTCCAATATTATTCCTAATCATGTTTTCGAACATTGTGGGATCTAATTTAAAG
Organism: Ommatoiulus sabulosus; assembly: GCA_034697705.1. Classification (NCBI taxonomy): domain Eukaryota; kingdom Metazoa; phylum Arthropoda; class Diplopoda; order Julida; family Julidae; genus Ommatoiulus; species Ommatoiulus sabulosus. The sequence goes on from JAQGAO010005378.1 coordinate 5,667, forward strand.
CATAGGGTCTCTACCGCCATCGCATACGCTCTAATGGACTCATCCCCCTTCTGCTTTCGCTTAGCTAGCGACGTCATCAGGTCCATCTCCACAGTGGGGTTAAAAAAATATTTCCGGACCTGGGACCGGAAATCACTCAAACCTAGCCCCACTAGTTGCTAACTGATGATTTGCAACCACTCCGCGGCCAATCCCTTAACCAAACAGCAGCCAATCCACCTCAGGAATCCGCTCTGCCCTAGCTGTGGCCTCGAACGAGTCGAGGTGCCCATCCACGTCTGCCAACCCATCATATGCCGGCAGCGATTCTGGCCTAAATTGCGTAACCGCAAACGGGGTAGGGCACGGCCCAGCTACCTTAACTACTGGCTTAACCTCCGGGGCAACAGCACTCGGATCACCCACAAGAGTGCCGAGCGCGGCCTTACACTCCTTTCTATCCTGATCGGACCCCAACCCCGCAGCCAGCTAATATTCCACCACTTTTTTGGCATTTTTTACATCCGAAAACGAAATCGTCGGTTGCACACCCAGCGCAGCCGACGGTCCTGGCTGTGTTTTATCGCCATCCTGACCCGACCTTGGGGGGGCACCCGCCTGCGCGCGCGTCTCGATAGGCATCCTAAAATTTTGGATAAGGGCTGAAAAGGCGCACCTTCACCATGTGAGATCCAACCTGCCCTAATATCCTTGACGGATCTCCTAACCTGCCAAAAAGCCCAAGAAACCACCCATAAACGGCCCGTTAGGAATATAAACGAAAGATGTTTATTCACTTTGCATAACACGGGGTAAAAGGTTAGAAACGCGACAGGGGAGTTGGTCAACAGGGCGAACTCTCAACAACAGAAGGGGGACTAGCAGGTCCCAATACTCACAGGCGTACCGCGAGCTAACTTGGCTCCCCGACTACACACCTCACGCACACGTCATAATAATCCGGGGACTAGGGTCCCAAAAAGAGCCAGGGGCGGCCGAGGCAACGGCCGTGGCAGGAACTGACCCGAACGACCTAACGTCCAGCCAACCGACCAGACCGAACCCCAAACAAGGAGAGAGCCCCCGTGCTCTCGATACGCCTCCTTATATATTGGCGCCGCATTCCTAGCTGGAATGCGGCGTGAACTTCTTCCTTGCCTCGGCTACCCTGAAAGTGTAAACCGATGACGTGCCATGTATTGCGCGATGCGACCTCCCGGCCACCCTATACGCCATGTTGGGTGCACCGCATCCACCAGCTCCCTTGATGATGGTGGCGGTGCACACCTGGTGCACGGGGTGTAACCAGTCAAAAAGGGAACGTAGGGTGCACCCAGTTCAATGAGGTACGCACCATTTCTGAGCCGAGTGGAACGGGTGCAGAAACGTACACCTGGTGCACGCCGGTGTGTACTTTTTGGGGGAGATCGAATTCGCCATTAATTTTTTCCAAGAAAAAAAATTACTCATTGAAATTTTAAAAGTGGGCATAATCTATACTTATAAAATGCAAAACGCTTCCATCTTGGATTTCTGTTGTATGCTAGGATCTTCGTATCCACACGTCCGATTTTTCCGAAATTTTTTGACACCTTTCAGGAACACCCGGGGAACAATGTAGTGTGGGGGGTGTCGATCCCGAATATATAACACCTTTCCAATTATCCCACATTTTATCCCCTTTCCTCTACCAAAATGGCTGTGGTCGAGGGACGGTCATAAAGGACGCCCATAAAGTCTGGCCAGAACATATACCCTGACTCCTAATATGGACGCCCCTTTCCATTTCTTGCTTCACAGATTTATGCATCGCTTAGAAATAGAATTGTGCGTTGTTGATGTTTGTCTCGAGTTGACAAATATTTATGGAGTTTGATGTTAATTTCTAATTTTTTTTATTAAATTTCAGTAGTTTTGAATTGAGTAATCCTAACAACTCGATTAAATATTCTGGTTTTCATATTTTTAAATGACTGCCTTTTTAAACATTTCTCAGACATTGCGCCTATACTAGCATTTTAACTCAAGATTTGAGAAAGTTTTTGCCGAACAACACATTGCCACTGTTTGAAAAAGCCAGGAAAATTCAAGAGTCATGGTAAACCAAAATTAATACTTCTATACATGGTTAGCTTAGGGCTCATTTTCTTAGTACAAATTTGCAAAACGTTTTCCACATTTTCTGAGGACTAATTTGCAAAATTTTCCACGTTTCCTGTCTACAAATTTGCCAAATTCTCTAGGTTTCCGAGTACAAATTTGCAAAATTTTTCACGTTTTACAAGTACAAGTTTGCAACTTTTTCCACGTTTTCCAAGTACAAATTTGCAACATTTTCCACATTTTTGTATAAAATTTTCATGACTTCTCAAGGTTTTCAAACAGATTTCCCTGAACATTGACAAATTTGACATATGCTAATGTTATACATGATTTTGCAAAACCTACATGGGACCAAATTGCTGGGTTCCCTCAGACCTTCAAAACCTGGAAAAGTCAGGAAACTTTAAAATGTAGGGAAAAGTCAGGGAGGAATGGCTTATTTTGAAAAAATCAGGGAAATTCATGCAGTCATGGAGTATCAAAATTAATAAAACTATTTCGTACGAGGAGTCTCAGCTCCTATGACATTTACATTCTTATACATAAACATTGTATATCATATATTGCAATTTGGTTCATACATTAGTACCTGTGGAGTACATGATTATCTTTGGGTAGTGATTAGAGAGAGTTGTTTCATTCCATAGGATAGTGCATATCTATGTAGCATCCATAGGGTTGGTTCTGTTAGGTTGGTTAAGTAGAGTTCCAGGAATTCTTTGAAGGAGTTGGTTTTTTTGTTTGTCGTAGGGTATTATTTTCTTGATCATTGGGTTTGAGCATGATGTTAGTAGGTTGTGTTAGGATGGGGGGTGGTGTTGGATAGGTCAGGGGTTGGATAGGTCAGGTGAGAATGTACCTTTCCTAAAGTAGATATGGTATGGGTGAGTCCTTATTTGGATTGTAAATTTTTTTAAACTAAAGGGTATGTTAAGCTTTAAATAGGGTTGTTCGCTAAGTGGGTGAGTTAATTACATGGTAAAGGGAGAAGTGGGTTGAGTCAGCGATCCTTTCGAGAAATTCGTTTTGATGTTCTTCGAGGGCATTTTGGTACACGCATGTGCAACTTTTATTGATTTAGTCAAGGTTCCAGAGGGATGGAGTAGCTTTAACATCTGTTGGGATAATGTTCAAAGTGGGAATGGATTTATTTAATAGGTTAATAAATTTTTCTAGTATGCCGTACTTGTCTGGGGGTTGATCCAGCCAGTCCAGGAAGATTGTTTGGGATAGGGTTTGAGTTTCGCTTTGTTTGCACTGTTTCCAAACGAAGTTATCATTCTAACCCATTAAAGGAGCACCGTGTTCGTACAGATGCTTTCTACTGGTCGTTCTTTCCATGTGCAATCCGGTCCTGGAACGGATTACCTAAGGATAGCCTACAACTGAGGAAAATCCAATTTACCGACAATGCTGGGGTCCATCGTGTTGTGGATCACCAGTCCGTTTTAAAATAAGATAAATTGACTCCCCCTGTCACATGGTTTTGTGTGTGCTGACTGCAGGGTATGGAATTGAATTGAACGTTTCAACCTGTATACATTTGTTAAAAATTAAACCACATTACTTTTATAAAACTGTATGAACACAAATTACAACAAAGTGATCAATTATTAGTCACCTTTTAAGGAAGAATAAAAAATAATTTTTTATCGAATCAATCAACAATGAAACCGCCAAAAAAAAGGGGAATTGTGAGTCGAAATTATCAAGAAGATGAAATAAATAATTTTTTAGTAAATTGTTCATAACTGCAGTAATTTAACAGAATTATACCATCTAGAATATAACAAAATTTTGGCGCTTTAACCGGTTCGATTCTTGTTTTTAAATATGCGTTCATACTTCATTTACCGAATAAATTTTTTTGAAAGCGCTTAGGATACGTCTCCATGTCAATCCGTTGGTAGGGTCTTCAAAGTGATGGTAAGCCTTGATAATTGCATTTATTGCAGTAAATGCACCGTCATCTAGTAGTGTAGGTGATGTCAGTCTTATCGCCCGGGTCGTTGTTGTAAGGGTATCAGGGTCAAAGCCGTGACACTTTAACACGTTTCGTAAACTTCCCAGGTGTTTCATCCATGCATTTGGTTCCGAATGCATTTGCAAATTAAACATCTGGGCCTATTACTACACTGGCTAGATGCCCCCCAGATAAATACAACCCATTACAAGGATTTATTGAAATAATCCAAAGCTTGAGTCCCACAATCAATGACCTAAAACTATCTAGTCTAAATGAACAGCAAATAAAGCAATTACAGCAAACAGTCACTGAATACATAATTAACGAACAGCACGACCGCATCTCCCAACGAATTTAAAATTTTAATAGACATTCTCATTGCTCCAGACTGATGATAGATACCAACAAAAGACCATCCTGCCTAAATGCTAATCTCCCATTCACTTTTGAAACGATTTCTTATACAAGTCCGAATAGACCAATATTCTCTTTATGTCCCGCCTTACAATATTAAATTACATACCGATGATTTGTGTCCTTTATGCAAAGAGATTTATCTTACATGTATGCATATTCTATTTCACTGTACTAACCTAAAAATTAAAACAATATGTAACACCAGACCCAAAAACATGAGGCTTTCAATAGACGAGGTATGCCCCCAAGGAGCGCAGGTGAAGGGCGCACCTAGGCCCCGACAGGGGCAAGAGCGAACGTCGGGACGAAGTGAGCGTCCGAGAGAGCAACTCGAGTTAGACTTCCAGCCTACAACGTGGGCCGCATTATATATGGTTGTCGGAATGCAGAGCATGCACGCTGCATGCACCACATTCCGGCAAAAGGCCAAAACTCTCGAAAGAACGACCTTCGAGAGCGCCAGGTTCAGCAAACATGACCCGCCGGTCATGAAATGATTAAAGAAAATGTTAATCAAATTTGGTATTTTTATCAAAATTTAATTAATATTGGTATTTTTATTAAAATATAAATAACATTGGTATTTTTATCAAAATATAATTAATATTGGTATTTTTATCAAAATTTAATTCATGTTGGTATTTTTATCGAAATGTAATCAAAATTGGTATTTCTACTGCACTTCTTCGTTTATAACAAATTTAGTTGCTCTCCTAACATTTAAGCAATCGCAACGTAGATAGCAACAATTGTTATCCACTTTCGTTACAAACGGTTCTTTTAGTAAGAAAACTGTGCCACACGGCAAGACGTAGTCTACATCCGGATCTAAGCTGGGGGTCACGTTGAAGCAACAAAACATCACCACTTGTCCCGAATCGTCTTCGACTACAGTAGTAATGCCATGCACTTTTTTTGCTGATTCGAGCGTTCGAAGGTGGAGGTATTGGTTTGCGGCCACTTCTTCCAGATATAGCTGGATCAGAGACGTCTTGTTCAATGTTGCCAATGTTTTGGTACAAGCCGACAGTTTGGCCTTGCTAAAGTCGTCCTGTTGACAAAGCTCGATTGAGTTTAATTTATGAAGTCCTCTTAAGATAGTCGGTAACTTTTCTCTTCATGGTTCATATCTCTTTGTCGTGGATTTCGAAGGCCACTGCTTCGTCGGCCCAACACAACAGGCATTCACACGGGAATGAATTTAGTCGTTGTTCGTAGGATATTTTCCAGGAAATAAATGACATGAATAGCTCATCTCCTTGGTTTATCTCTTATGGCCCGAAAATTCAACTCAATCTCATGCCAATGGGCCACAACGTTGGCGAGGCATTTGTGATTGAATAGTATTGGTCTCTGTAATATAATGCTGCCCTTTGGAAATCCAATTCCATACGAATATTGATCATCGTGATGATGGCCGCTAATCATACAATGTTCTACCACCGCTTGCAGCTTCCGAACGTCGGTTTTGAATTCCCCCGGGGCTTTGCAAAGAACAACATCTTTGTTGAATCTTGCTTTATAGCTCAACGCTATCAAATTCATGACGGTCTGTCCGTACGTATTGTGGAATTTCAGGATTAATCCCGCCAGTTGCACCAAGAGGTGCTCCTTGGTGCCTCGTAACTCGGCAGTAGTATATGAAAAGTCATCTCCGTATCACTTAACCTCAAACTCTGTATCACCACGCACATCTGACACTGTCTTGTGCCATGCATGGTGGGTGATATGCGGCAGACTTTTCCCCCCTCCCTACTTTTCAAAAAACTGGCATAAAAACTAAATAAACAAACATTTTTTTACAATATAAAATTATTTTTACTGCACAACACTGCGGATCATTTATAAACTAACATAACAAGTATTTTAAACGCTTACCTTACCTATTTTTTGATGATTTCTGGAGTTGATTTTTTGTACTGGGACACATACGGTGAAACTCAGGATCAAGGCTGCAAATGCAACATTCTGATTGCATAGTTTCAACTCTGTGTGAGATATTTCTTTTGTACTGGGAAGTTGGAGTTAATTACATTGTTTTTGTTTTATTTTGGGGTGACAATATTTAAGCTGACTCATAAACAGCATGAGAACAATAATTTTTTTTCCTTCCGAGCATAAGAAAAATAATTTATTTTTCCAACTGACATGCCATTTATTCTGTCTGGTTTGAACATGTTTTTTATGGTTATATTCAACCCAAATCAATTAGATGCATTTATTTCATGATGAATCACGACCAGCATAAGAAAAAATAATCTTTTTCTTTGAACTGACATGTGTCATTCACCCTGTCTGGTTGGATCAAGATTTTTTTGTTGCAATATTCAGCCAAAATCTTCCAGTGGGTTTGTAGAATAATAACGATATATTCTATCATTTTATGTATGTCACGATCATGTTTTGCTTTCTCAATATGTTTTTACAGCATTTCTAAACAAAAAAACAGTTTTAAGCTGCCCTTGAAAATGCGTTTTGCTTCACTGCATTGCTTGCGCGCTATACTCACGCTAGTCGCGCATTTTGTTTGCAATGTCTAAACAATTACGAATTTTTAAACCAACACACGACCAAAAAACACAAGTTAATTTTGTGTGCAACATTTCGACGCCATGCGTCTTTATTCAAGCCTGGATTAAAACAAAAAACGAAAATTGTACATAAAAGCAAAAATTGTACATAAAAACACAATTAGAAATGTTAATTAATGCTATCACATTTACAAACTTAGTTAATTCACAAAGGGCCACGAAATTCAAATAAGTTACATTCTTGTTAAATCAACAAAGACAACTGAAAATGCTTACCCTAGCAATTGCAAGTAAAACCTAATTTTACATCTCCACTTTAGTCACTAACAGCAAAACATTCAGGAAAACACTAGACCCCACGTGCATGTTCTTCATACAAAAAACTGCAACAGAGCCCCCACCAGTTGGTGGTGAAAATTGTAACAGCATTATGTTACAGACACAGGTGCAAACCGAACAAAGTTGGCAAATTGCACATGCCTCCAGAAAATACATATACACACAAGGCAACAAGCAACCACAGGAACATGAAAAACCTAATAAAATCAGAAATTACCTTAATTAAAAATAAGAACCAAGGGATATAAATCCGAACTGTTCTTCCCAAAAACAAGAACCAATGATTTTCGAAATAAATAAAGCCAAAATTTTAGTCAGGTAAATTAAAACGAAGAAATTTTTGAAAGAAAAATATAAGTCCATGACTGTTTGAAATAAAATTTACGACCCCTTCTGGCTGCTCTTACAGGATTTCTCCTGCTATTAGTGGGATTTTCGTCATTGGTATGTGGTGCACTGCCAGAGATGGAGACCACAGCATTTGTTGTCTCTTTTTGCTACGGACCGGAGGTTTCTTAAGCTCCGCCTGCCCCTAGCAGGAACCGTATTCACAGGTGCAATGCTATCTCCAGTGACAATCCTAGTACCAGTGTTCCTCACAACAGCGGAACGTCGGATCCTGGGCATGGTGTTAGGAAGAGTGCCAGCAGGGGTGGGGTGGATCGGAGCGTCGAAC
>JAQGAO010005379.1:0-13676 GCA_034697705.1 Ommatoiulus sabulosus
ACATGTAATGTGATAAAATAACTTTGAATACGTTATTGACTTGTTTCCTATTTCTTAAAATAAGTTTTCTATTTGCTGAAATTTCAACCTCCCTTTCAACCTTCACCAACTGAAGTGATACAGGAGCTTCATTTCTATTCTTGGCCTTCAGTTTCCGTATGGGAGCAACAACTGTGGGAAAGATTGTGAAGGATGTTGTTGCATCTTAAATGGAAATGCCTGCAGCCTGTTCACCTGCCAACACCAACTAAAGAAATGTTCCTACATTTTTCCATTGACATCAGGAGCAATAGATGAGAAACATATTCGCATCAGATGCCCCAAGCATCTATGTTTTACAACTACAAACAATTCTACTCCATTGTGCTACAGGGTGTTGCTGATGACAACTACCGGTTCACAACTGTAGATGTTGGTGGATATGGCAAACAAAGTGATGGTGGCACATTTCAAGAATCGGAGTTGTATATTGTGATACAACAATAAGTACTAGGAATTCCGGAGTTAATCGTTTTACCAGGGACAAATGTTAAAGCGCCATTTGTGTTTCTTGGTGATGAAGCCTACCCTCTACTTCCTTGTCTCCTTAAACCATATGCTAGGGGTGACTTACGCAATGATGAGGAAATGTTTAATGCACGGTTATAGAGGATGAGGAAGTCAATTAAGTGTGCCTTCGGAATTCTATATTTAAAGTGGCGAGTACTATCAAAGAGCATTGAAACTGATGTCATTCTTGCAGAAAGTACTGTGAAGTGCATTTGTGTACTTCAAAACACCATCTATGGCCAACGAGGTTCAGATTTCTCATTTGATCGAACGTGGCGATGCGACGAAGTTGAGGCTGACGAGCTTCGAAGGAAGATTACGAGCAGAACGAGGTTCACCGTCCAAACGAGCTTTCGTAACCTCGTCCCTGATCGCAAATTAGTCCACGCGTGAGATCTTCCTTCTTCTAATTCTAAACCGCTGTCTTCTTCCTCGTCGTTCTCTCCTCGTTTGCTGAGTGAATGGCAGACCTCGTTGACCATATGTCTTCTGTCGCTTACTCCTGGACTCGTTCCTCATGTGGATGTTCGCTAGCGGCGCAAGAAATTAAAAAGCCGACGAGGTTTGTACTTAGGAAAACGAACATAGCTTTATTTCATAGGTAGGCATGTGAACCCTAAATCGAACAAGACTGGAGCTCCACAACAGAGCAACGAACAGGAGAACAATCGCTCCTTATATACCCCTGTTGGGAGGCGCGGTAGGCAACAGGTGCACGCGAACCAATGAGCGCGCAGTGGGCGTGTTTTCTTGGAGACTCAACCATCGGCGAGAGCCGAAAGGGTGGAACCAGGAGAAAATTTTGTTTTCCCCGAAAGATTTGTTATACCCCCCCACAAAAACCAAAAGCATTTGGGGCTTGTCCCTTTGGCAAGGGAAAACCAAGTTTTGCAAAGGTGAGATACCGAGGGTTGAGCCAACTTACAAGGAAGCACTGGTAAAGAGTAACAAGTGGCAAGACGTTTGATCAAAGTTGTAACATGAGTTTCATGCAACGATACTGGTATTATGGCACTTATCTGTTAATACAACGGTAAAGAGATAAACAAGTAAAAGCCTGGTAGAGGCTTGGTAAAAATGATTCAATTTTCATGCAACATGAGATAGCAAAAACAAAGACACTAAAGTGAAGGCAAGAAACTGGTGCATAAGTTTAAAGTTCATTCTTTGGTTACTTCAGGAATGATGTTGCGATGCCGGGCAATGCATACTGAGAAATATGCCAAGTCCTGAGGCGAGATAAAAATCCTAGGATTTTTCTTCTTCTGGGACTTCCTTCGTTGAGGCGGTATTGGGTAGCCTCCATGCCAATGGTCAAAGCAGACATCATATCGGCGACTCATCCGGGTGCACCAGAAACAGCATTCTTCCTGGTCACCTGGGCGATCAGCTGCTATGAGTTCGGCTCATGCTGCGTGGTCTTTGTCGCTAGGAGTGGGGACCACGTAAGTAGGTATCTTGAGCTTGTCGGCCACGGCTCGTTTGTTCCATTCGTTAACGGCGGTTGACGACTTTAAGGTGCAGGCCTCGGGGCTAGCCTTGTATTGGAGTAGCACGAAATGTTCTTGCAACGGCTCGGACCAAACGAACCATTGGAGACTGGAGAAGTTCTTGGAGTTTCGTTTGGTGCTAAATCCCCATTTCTTGTAGTGCGTTTGGCGAGGATTCACTATGATTTTATCTTTTTTGGTAAGGATCCTGACCGAGCTGGGTGAAGGCATAGGGCCCGGTTTGCAATTTTTCGCGTAAAACTCGCTTTTCTTAAGGAATCTATCCTCTCGTCTGGTATCCCTCCTGTGCTGGGCTGCTATCCTTTCCGTTGAGTCATATGTTGACGGAAAAGAGCTAGTGGACGCCGAGGAAATAAGCGAGGCTGGCGTTGCAGGTCGTTTATAAGGTTTTTCAAAATCTCCCTCAGAGTCAGAGGAAGAAACGAACTCTCTGGATTTGATTCGCTTATCCTTGTCATGGCTCGAGAATCCTTTTTGGAGTGTGATGAGCTCGGTGATGCCTTTCTTTTGCGTGATTCTGTCAAGCTGTGAGAGCGGGATCGTTTCCTGCTTGCACTGGACTCTGTCTTCTCGGTGTGAGTGCAAAGACTTATGTTTGTCCCTTTTTTGGGTGCCACTGCTTGGTGTTTGTGGTATCGTGATAGTTAGAGCCTTGAGGTTCTTGGCTGATGGTAAGACGACCACTGAGCGAGCGGAGGTTTTGGCAACTGGTGAGGGAGTTCGTTCGCCCTCAGGAGGAAGAATAGGTTACTTAAGTAGTGTGCGTTTAGGTGAAACAGTTTTGGTGCACATTGGTGACACTGATGGAGAAGGGCTGATAGACGAGTTCGGTGAAAGTACGAACGTCTCGGCTTTGTTCTCGCGGTCACTTGTTGGCTTGGTAGTATTCCCTGAGGTTTGGGGTGTAAGGTTCTCCTCTGGGAGAAGTCCAAAGCGAAAGTTGGTTACGATGTCCGCGAATTGTTGTAATATCTCACCGCGGAGATTATATCGTTCCAACACAGCATTTAACTTTTGACGTAACGCGGCCACGATTTGTTCTTGTCGAACTTGTTCCCGTCGCTCAGCTTGATAGTTAAAGATGTATCTTTTCCTGTCCCGTAATGCCACATGGAGGGCCGCGTTAACGTCGGCATACAGGGCAGTATTAGGGGTGATTTCCTCAGGATTGGTCATGTCGGCGAGGATGTTAAATATCTTATCGTCCGCCTTTCTCTGTCTGTCCAGGAACATGGCGAGGTTGACGAAAAGTGAGCGAGGTTCTCGGTACTGTTGCTAGGCTGTGGTCAGGTTTTGTGGATCAAAAACGCCAGACTGTTGGCATCTGGCGAGGACCCTTTCGACCTCTGAAGTCGTAGGCGGATTATCAGCAGGACGATGGTCAGTTAAGATGGCGGCTCCCGTGGCACAAAGTTCGACATCGGTAGGAGTTTCGGCACGGGCGTCGGTCTCGGTGTCAGCTAACTCGTGAAACTTGACGAGTAACTGATCAATGGCTTGGACAGCGTCTTCGGCAGTTGGTGTTGCCATTTTGCAAGTTCTGATTTTGCTATAGTGGAGTGCTTCTTTTATACTCCTTTTCGGCCCAATAGTGGGTGGTGAGTGTAAGGTGGTTGAGATCTAACAATCATAGGTCCTAACTAATTACCAAATCAGAGTAACTTTCAATGATATTTGGGGAATATGGGCGATGACCAAGTATAAGAAATAATAGGGGGTAAAGGTTGTCTTGGTGGTGACGAATTGAAGTGAAATAAAAGTAATTTGCTACGGTGAAAGTTTTCGTTGGAATCCGATATACTCAAGGAGTAGATCGCTATCAGATTGGACGTCTCCATTATTGTAAAATGGCGGGTGTAGGACATCCACGATGGGAAATAGTGGGGTGTACAGTAGTCCAGTTTCCTCAAGGTATTGAGCAGCGCGACAAACTTTGAAAAATAAGGTGCGTGCGCTGTTGTTACGGTTGAGAAAGTCAGTATTAAGTTGGCGAAGTTCCATGAAATGTGAGATAGTGATGAAACGTCGCACATAAGCTCGGGTATCCTCGTCGATGATTTTCTGTTGTAAGACATATGACGAGGTAAAACCCCAGAATGCCAAAACGACTGGCGATGTGAATTCCTTGCAGATCGCTGAAAAGTCTTTATGGATATCCACCATGAGTACGTTTTGGAATCTAAGAGGCTTGATGATGCGGCGTCCCGAACTAGTGGTTCGGGTGATATTTGGTTCCGAGGCTGCCGGAAGTTTGAGGTGGGACTCAGCAGTAGTCGGCTTCGGGCCTTCGCTGGGATCAGTCTCGTTTGAGTTGTCTTTGGAGATCTTAGGACGACCTCGTTTTTCTTTTCGGAGTATTGGTAGTGGGTCCATTTTTTCGGTATCCTGTCGGAAGGGCGTTAAGTCCTTGGCATTGTATACCCCTAATGATATTGCGCGGGTGGTGTCACATACTTCGTAGGTGGTGGAAGTGATTATACGTTGAATAAAGTAGACACCATCTCGACGAGGTGCGAATTTGGTGGAAAAATTGCGGATGGCGCAGCTTTGTGGATGCGTTTTTACGAGTACGTTGTCCCAAACAAGAAAGGAGGTTTAAGATGTTTCCTCGTTAGACTTGATCCTTCTTACGACTTGCTGCATTTCAAGGTTATCTTTGGCTTGAATAAGAACCGAGAATAAGTCGGCGAGGAAGTCGGAGAAGGTGTTTCGTAGGTAGGAAGGATCATGACAAAATTCATGAAATGCAAGTGCGTTATCTCTGGGCGAGCGTGGGAACCTTCCAAAGGTGAGACGAAATGGTGTGTCGTCTAGAGCTAGAGAATGGGACGTGTTAAGTGCCCATTGTGTGACAGCGATGTGGGTGTCCCAAGAGTCGTGTTGAGACTCAACGGCGATGGCCAACTTCAATTTGAGATCCCTGTGTTTCCGTTCGACGGGATTCGCCTGGGGATGATATTGAGCGACGTATTGGATGGAAATCCCAAGGGATTTAGCCATTTGTTGAAAGGCGGCTGATATGAATTGTGGGCCGTTATCGCACCTGATGGTCATGTGTGTGCCATATCTTAAAAAGATTTCGAATAATAGGATTTTAACGATGACTTCGGCCTTTGCCGAGTGTAAGGCGAAGAGTTCGAGATATCCTGTGGTGGCATCCATGATGGACAGAATGATGGTGTTACCGTTCGGAGTGGAAGGTAGGGGGCCCACGAGGTCGACGCTTAGGAGTGAGAATCTTTCAGGGATCTTGGGCGAGGACAAGGGGGCGGCTGTCGTCTTGTTGGTGGGTTTAAATTTCTGGCACTCGGTGCAATTAGCTATGTAGTTGTGGACATGCTTGCGGAGGCCGACCTAATAGTATTTCTGTGTGATGCGCTGGATGGTTGCGACGATTCCGGGATGTCCCGCTAGTGGATCATCATGATTCCAGAATAATACTCGTTGTTGGAGCGAGCTGGGAACGACGAGGCGAGGTTCTTCGTCTCCACTCATTGTCAGGAGCAAGAAAGGTACGGGTGTCCAGGAGGTTCTCCTGTTCGGACTCAAGAGCAGTGATGACGCGTTCACATTCAAGATCTTCGAGTTGTAGTTTTCGGAAGTCCGTTGAAGACATGGGTTGTTCGTCGATCAGGAAGCTCTGGATGAGGACGATAGGCTCGGTTTCACCCGTAGGTCTAGATAGCAGGTCTGCGAGGTGGTTCAGTTTACCTGGGATGTATTCGACGTCGAAGACAAACTGCTGAATTTTGAAAATCCACCTCGCAAGTCTGCCTTCAGGGGTTTTTTGGCTGATTAGCCATCTAAGGGGGCTGTGATCAGTATGGACGACAAATTTCATTTCGTCCAGATAGCCCTGAAACTTTTGGACAGCCCAAATGACGGCGAGAGCCTCCTTCTCCATCGCAGAGTAGTTACGCTCGGCCTTGTTAAAGAGCTTAGAAGCGTACTCGATGACCTGGAAGTCGCCCTCGTCGCCTTGTAAAAGGACAGCACCCATAGCCTCGTAGCTTGCATCGGTGTATAGTCGAAAGCTCATAGAAAAATCAGGATGAGCGAGTATCGGTGCCTGACATAGTTTTTCTTTGAGGCGATCGAAGGCCTGTTGGCACTTTTCATCGAAGTTAAAGGGGACGTCCTTTTTGAGTAGGTTGTTCAGGGGAGCGGCGATGTCAGAAAGATTTGGTATGAATTTACCAAACCATCGACATGATGCCAGGAAGGATTTTAATTGTTTCGTATTAGTGGGAGTTCTCATCTCGACGACCACCTGTATCTTTTCTAAGTTGGGGCTGATGCCATTTTCGGAGATTATGTGTCCGAGGTATTTGATGTGACTGGTGAAGAAATTGCATTTTATTCTTTTGAGGAAGAGGTGTTGACTCGGCTTAGTCATTGGAGGACGAGTTTTACATGTTCAAGGTGCTCCTCGAAGTTGTCACTGATGATGAGTAAGTCGTCTTGGTATACTCGTACGAAGAACCCTGCGAGGTTAGACAGTACCTTTTCGATAACCCTTTGACAGTGTGCCGCGGAGTTTCGTGCACCCATGGGCATGCGTGTATAGCAATCCGTGCCGAACGGGGTGATGGTTGAAAAAAATTTCTGGCATTCCTCGGCTATGGGAATTTGCCAATAACAGCTCGTTAAGTCGAGAGTGGTCATGAATTTTTTGCCGCGCAGTTGGGCTAGCAAATCATCGATGCGCGGAATTGGGTATACATCAGGAACGGTGATTCGATTTAAAGCTCGAAAATCAGTGACTAAACGAAGCTCATTAGAGGTTCCCCCTTTTGCAACGAGGAAGGAGGGAGCTGCTCATTCTGAGACTACTGGTTTGGCGTACCCTCGGTGTAGAAGTTCCTGAATCTTCTGGTATAGTTGTTGTTTTCTAACAGGAGAGTAGGAGTAGAGTTTGCCATCAATGGGCTGCGAATCAGGGACCAAGTTGATCTTCTGGGGTTCTACCTTGGCTGGTCCTGTAGGTTCACCGAAGATGTAGGAATTGCTTGTTAGAAATGAGTTCACCTGCTGTCGTTGTGACGGTGACAGGGAAGTACCTTCGTTGGGTCGTAGGAAAACGTCAAGCGATTCAGTTTTTGGGCTGACGTTGAGCATGGCCGAGGTCAGGGTGTTTGAGATGAATGACCAGGTGTTGTACCGAGGGTGTATATCAATCCCGGCTGCGATCATGAAATCCATGCCTAATAAGATGGTCTGTCCTCGGTACGTTGGAATTAACGTAAGGCGAATAGGAAAATTTTTGTTGGTAATGAGGATGTGTGTATCAACCTCGTATACCGTTTCTAACTTAGGTTCCTGGTCCGCCAGTTGTACGGTTTTTATAAGTGGTGTTAAAGGGGTTCCAAGTTGGAGGAATCTTTGGTAGAAATGTAGACCACCGACCGAGGTGGAAGAGGCGGAGTCCAGTACGGCGTCGAACTCCCCCCAAGTATATTGACTTGGAGATGTATGAAGTTGTCGACCTCGTTAGGAGATTCATTAGTGAGTGTGGAGTTGATTTTAATCATGCTCGCCTTGATGGAGGCCTTGCCACATCCGTTGGGGCAAGTTTGAGGGGTGACGTTAGGTGTGCCACAAACCGAGCATCTCTTGTTTTCTTCGTTGGATGAGATCTTTTCTTTGAGATTTTGAGAGCTGTCAGAAGTTTTGTCATATCGTTTCTTTTCGAAGCGCTTCTTGACTGGAGTTGAATTAGATTCTTTGACCTCGTCCTCGGTTGTATTGCGTTTGGGTCGTTTGGTGTCGACCCATTCCTCGTTATCGCATAACATGCGTTCCTTCTGTAAAACGAGCTTCCATAGGTCCTTCACAGTCGCCAATGATTCTCTATCTATATTTGTAGTAACCTTGGTGTGTAAGGCTGTGTACATTATGCGTATCTTAGCATGTTCGGACTCCTGGGTTCTCATGTTGTTGAGTTGGTCGTTTACGTAGTTTAGAAATTCGGCTGTGGGTTGACCATCACGTTGGCGAATTCTATGTAGGCGATTCAGGATTTGGACATCAGCCTCCATGCGACCATGTCTGTCCGTCATGCATAGGATGGCCTCCTTGAAGTCATGTACATTGGGCAACGCAGTTACCCACCATGTGCGTGCGTCGCCCTCAAAGAGGAAGATAAGTGCATCCAAAATCTGGCGATCATTGAGACTGAATTGGGAAGTGAGATGTTTCAACGTGGCTAACCAACCTACAAATTTGGATTTGGTGCCATCGAAGCGTCCCATACCTTTGAAGAGTTTGGAGATTTCCCATGATGAGAGCGAGGATGTTTTGGATGTTTTGCTTGTGGACGAGAGGAGAGCTGGTGAGCTCGTTCCCCCCCCCCCAGGCCTTTAGGAGTGAGAGGACTCGCCATACTAGAGGGCGAGGGTAGTGGTGTGTGCGAGGTTCCTAAAATTAGATTAGGTTGACTAATCATTACATGAAGAGGATCGGTGACCTCATGTTTTATAGTTGTGGAGAGAGTTAGTCTCTCTTGGAGGGAACGAATAAGTTCGTTAAGGTTGAACTGCGTTGTACAAGCTAATGATTGCTGGTCAAGCAATCGCTGTTGCAGGTTAACGATTGTGGCTGCTGAGCGGTCCAAATATCGTTTAAGGTGAGGATGATGTTCGGCGATTTTTCGTATGTCTTCAGGTAGGACAATACCCTCGCACACATGTACTTCGGTGGAAGCTGTGTCATCCTCGTCGAGGTTAGAGAAATACTTCTCCATAAGTGGTTTGGTAAACCACGTTGGGCGCCAATTATATGGCCATTGAGGTTCAGATTTCTCGTTTGATCGAACAAGGAGATGCGACGAAGTTGAGGCTGACGAGCTTCGAAGGAAGATTACGAGCAGAACGAGGTTCACTGTCCAAACGAGCTTTCGTAACCTCGTCCCTGATCGCAACTTAGTCCACGCGTGAGATCTTCCTTCTTCTAATTCTAGACCGCTCTTTTTCCTCGTTTGCTGAGTGAATGGCAGACCTCGTTGACCATACGTCTCTGCTGTCGCTTACTCCTGGACTCGTTCCTCATGTGGATGTTCGCTCGCGGCGCAAGAAATTAAAAAGCTGACGAGGTTTGTACTTAGGAAAACGAACATAGCTTTATTTCATAGGTAGGCATGTGAACCCCAAATCGAACAAGACTGGAGCTCCACAACAGAGCAACGAACAGGAGAGCAATCGCTCCTTATATACCCCTGTTAGGGGGCGTGGTAGGCAACAGGTGCGCGCGAACCAATGAGCGCGCAGTGGGCGTGTTTTCTTGGAGACTCAATCATCGGCGAGAGCCGAAAGGGGGGGACCAAGAGAACATTTTGTTTTCCCCGAATGATCCGTTATACATCATCGATAAAGAAGGGATGCAACACAATCAACTTGGAATAGATCTAGTTCCTGTTGCTGATCATATTAGGAGACCCCTTGAAAGACCTACCAATGAAGCTAAAAGTGTCCAGGATTTGTTTAAGACGTACTGTGCGAACAATCCATTAATTTACAATATGTATGTTCACAAGAATAAAATGAATACTATGAGATCAACCACACAAATGTCTTTTTTTACATGTATTTACGATCCAATGAAAGTGCATCAGTAAGACTGAAATGTCACACAAATGAGATAGCCCTCATTGTAAACGTATTGGAGTACGAGAACCGTTTACAGAAGATTTATACCGTATTCCCGCGCAAACAACTGCATGGCACTATAAAAAGAGGGAGAGCTACATGCCACTATACCCGGGGAATAGGGCCCCATGATGCAACTTGTACCCACAATTCATGTGATATTCAGCCTATTATTTTGGTAAATAACGCCCCTACCAGTACAGTACTGGTAGGCTTCGATCTTCGTTAATTTATATACAATTTTTTACAGCAAGAAGTTGTCCGAATATACTCCAACTTTGGGATGTTAGTACCTGGATGAGTGAAGTACGTATGATTCTATAGATATAAGTTTTATGTTCGGCATACTGTATTAATTAGGTAAGATCAACATCAATCATGGGTACAGCAGTCGTTGGTGACATTTTGCCCTACCGAATGTGAGGCAAAAATGTGACCGCTTAACTACATATGTAAGATGTTATGTTACTGTCTAATTTCTTGGATCGCTGTGGCCTATAGATATTCAAAGTATATACCTCAGTTTATAATGACATACCCCCGGTACATTGTGGCATGGACCAAAATTTGAAAAGGGATTTTTGGTGTCCTCGGGGTGTAGTTCCATGCCGTTGTTTGCGCGGGAATACGGTATGTTTGGACTGCATCCAGATACTCATTAAGTAATTTGAGGCATCGGAAGTAATGTTTTCACAAACATTTGCAAAGATCATATAAGAAATACGTGCAATTATATTTTGGTTACACTATTTGTGTAATAAATGATGTTTTGTTTGGCTAGCCTTTAGTCTTCCTTGTCTAACACAAGTAAAACGAAATATACTGACCAAACATTTGCACATATTCCTTGTGTTTAAAGGGTGATCCAATTGGATTTAAAATATGAAACATTCCATTGAAGCTAGAAGAATGGCCTCCGTTAACATTTTCTTTTTATAATGATCATAAAAACAATATCAAGTGTAAAATCATACTTACTTTTTTGACGTCCGTTCCTCCTTCATGAAGGAGATATATCATTGACATGTATTAATATTCCTCATTTCAAAGGACAAAGCAAACTGGTAGCCAATAAAAATTAGGGTATTTATTTTGACAAGGTTCTACACTTTGAACCATTTACAAACAATACATCAATTGCAAAACAATCCCTTTTTCATGATTTATGAATATCATATTCAAAATGTGAAAAATATGAAAATAAAAAGGTGTTGTAAACAACGAATTGCAAATGTGACACCTAGAATAATATTACATCCGATTATGCTGGGGCCATTACCAGACAAGTCTTTCGATACGCATACCCCTGGACAACGTCGTGAATCCGCTTCTGACACTCCATAATGTTGTCAGGGCTTATTCTTTCCATGTGTGGAAGCAGACGTTTAAAAAAATGATCGTTCGAATTGGGAGCATTAGTTAAATTCTTCTTTTCTAACATCTCGACCTTTTTGCGCACTAGTTCCCGAGTATTATCTGAAAACTGGCCCATCTTTTGCTGCTTGCGTTTATGCACAATTGGATTGTCAATCACGAAGGGTGTGCACGATCCCGTTGGAGTCATGCAATGCGTTTCAACATGTGTTAAACTTGGGGTTTGATGAAGGTCTGTAGTCAATTCTTCATCAGGTATACATGCTTCTTCAATCTGTTCATCCAAGCTTGCAGTTAAATCATCATCGTTTTGGGCACTCTCCAATGCTTTAGTCGTACTCCATCCAGTGCTTGCTCGGGAATCTTTTGATGGAGGCCGTAAGTTTCCGGAACTCCGGCGACATTGGACCACATCTCGCAGGAACATCAACGGGATATAATATTTCCATTTGCTGACATATGTTGCACTGCCTGCATCACCGGAACGTGGCCGCTTCATTTTTGATACTTCATTGGAGAGTTGTTTGTGCAAATATTTCCATTTCTTCCGGAGTAGTGCTCCTATGGTGAGATACAACAAAGGAATGTTTGTTAACATATGTAAGATGTTTCTTTACCCATGGTTTGAGGTATCTGGCCATATGAGCATCATTTAACTCAACAAATCATCGATAGTCACATTCTTAGGTAATTATTAGTTATGGACACTCTACGGGTCCCTGATCATAATATTAGTCATCAAAATTAAACATTTCACTAAATAATTCAGGTTTTGTGTAAAGTGTACCATCACTTATATTTTGCACTGTAGAATTTCAAAGAAAATGTATAATTTACGAAGCCCCTAGTATTGTTAGGCTTACCTTTATGACTGCTACAAATTTGGCATGTGCCGAATATATCTCTGGCATTATGTGCATACGTCGCAAACTAGGAGAAGGCAGGATACTTATCTATAAAACACTGCAAATCATTGCCTTTAAATGGTGACATGAATTGAATATTAAACATACCTGTATGTCTCCGAGGAACTCGATTGTCCGTGTGGCTCCGAACACGAATAGAAGTAGGCCTAGTAACAGACGCGCTCTTTAGCATCCATATCGCGCATGGCTCCACTTTTGCCCAATAGTGATCCGTGTGCCACTGTCTTACAAGCGTAATTAATGAATTCCGAATAAGAATGTTCCGACCATTCTTATTTAATTGTCGGCCTTAAGCCTGGCTAAGTTAATTTATCACATCTAGCAACTCAAGAGCAACCTTAGGTGCCGCCAGTGGTCGGTAAGTAAATTTCCTAATTAATAAGTCTCAATGTGCTCGTACCGTATGCTCCGGTATCTTTTTTCACCATGATAATTGCTGGCGCTAATGGTCAAGTTGGTAACGTGCTTGCCTCTCCATACTAACTGTACAGGGGTTCGCTCCCTGGTGGAGGTCGGGGAGAATTTTGAAGATGGGCAAAATTTTCAAAGTGGCGACACTTTCTGTTTAGAGTTAAAACCGAGGTGCCGTGCAGATTTCATTTGCACTCTGCGCGTTGAAAATCTCTCTTCGGTGTCCCAGGTAGGTGATGCTGGCACATCCCCTGGCTTTGGTGTTTAGCCTCGTAGCAAAAATAGGCCAATGTTAAAAATCAACAAACAAACAAATCAAGATGGTTCTATGGAAATGTTGTTTGAAAACTTCACCCTGAGCAATTTGGCAGAGTGGTTAGCATTCTCGCCTCGCATTCGTTATATATAGACAGGTTCGATTTCCCAATGATTCCCGTGTCGGGTATCCTTGATTGGCATGGTTTTTCATAGTTTCCCACAATCCTTCCAGGCGAAAGCTAGAATAGTTCCTATAATAAAACGACCATGACCGTCTTCCTTTCCTATCCTCCTCATTAAGGTTTCAAATGTTGAAAATATAATATCATTCTGATATTGTGATCCATCATGAACAGACTACTATGACTTAATTTGCATAATGATCCCCCTGCCACATGGTACTATGTACTGACTTTAGGGTGAATTATTGAATTGAATTAAAAACCTCTACATCATACATGGGTTACTTGTTAAAAAACCTTGATTAGCTGAAAATATTTCTGAAGAAGACCATTCTTACATTTGCTGCAAAGTATTCTATATTGCATAGCAATTTGAATTGTTTGTGTCTTTTATGTTCAAGATATAACCAGTAAATAATGTAATTGATATCCCAGAATGTTTTGCAGTGTTAACGCGGGTAGTATGTCAAAACAAGTTAATGAAAACTATTCTTTTTTAAATTTCATACTTTTATTTTTATTATTAGTATTATGTAGTGCCTGTCTGGCGCCTTTTGTATCTGGAGGCAGCGCTAGACTTCCTACCTTAACCTTCATGACGTCATATGCCCTAAGGCCTGCGCTAGACTTTCTACCTTCACCTTCATGACGTCATATGCCCTCAGGCATACGCCAGACTTTTCAACCTCCAACCTCCATGACGTCACCTAGTGAAAGAAAATGGCGGATGGCGGCAAATTTAAATTTTTTTTATTTTATATTGATAAAAACGCCGTTTTCAGCACTGGGGGGCGCCACAATCGCCACAATAGGGATGAGCCT
>JAQGAO010005380.1:0-13676 GCA_034697705.1 Ommatoiulus sabulosus
TCCGCAATGACAACACTTAATTAAATAACTGGAATGTGACCAGCGCGCGATTTTTCCGAGGGCGGGAGCGGGTCACATATCTATAAACCATGACAGAAGTATTGAAATATTAATTCAGATTTCTTATCAGAATTTCTACCATCCACTTTAATGCCAAGTACATAAAAATCAAATTGTCCTTTTTAATTGCTGTATATATTTCCCATATGATCTCTAGTTTATTAATTGCGCTATTTTTTCTAAACTTTCTATATTTTATTTTTTACAAAAATGCCTAAATTATTTAGTATTGTGAGGAATTCGTTTGAAGTTTTATGATAGATGGAATTTATCAACATCGGATATAATGTACAATAGTTGAGATTATACACAGTATACATTGAAATGTATTTGTATACCTGTCCTTCGTGTTTCATCAATGTTTACTCTGTTTTAAAATTAAATAATCAGTTAATGATCTGTTTAAGAAATATAACATTTTATTTGATTTTCTAACTTAATACATTTTAACACTACATGTGAATGGTGTTCATTTCGATTTGTTCGCTTTATTTATTTATTTTCTTAAATAAAATAGTTTCGTAAATGTTTCTTGGAGAAACAAAGTCAGAGAATTATATCAACTTGTGATTAAAATTCTTCAAAGCATCAATATGAATCGGCTGATTTCATTTTACTAATGCTTTATTTCAACTATCCTGGATTCTTGAAAATAGTCCTTTTCTGCAGCTTTTTCCGATGGTTCTTGATAATAGTTTTTCTCGGAAACTTTACCAAATCCTCCGTTGAGATCATAAAATGATGGTGCTTCTCGGCAGTCTACATTAAACCACCAATCGCATACAAAGTATTGTTGATTAAATATAGTTCCGTTTGGACATAGAAAACTTTCCTAAAAAAGAATAAATAAAAGTCATGACACACTGTTAAACTCTGACTAAAGAACACAATTGTTTGGGACATACATTTAAGCAATTACACTGTAAGTACGCTGTATAAATATAAAAGCAGGTTTAACCCATTTATACTTGTCATAAATGCATGTGCAAAGTTTTTGACATTTGGTGTAATGATGGAAGCGTATATATTTTAGGAACAATGGAAAAACTACAGTATATCTTAACTCGTTTCTACTAGTACAGTGTATATTTCACTAAAGTTTAAAATGCACTTTTAAATAACTTCAAGGTACGATTATGTAACTTTTTCTGTTTAACCTACCTGCGTACCATCAGCTTGGCAGATATGAATTACCTGAAAAATAAACAATTTCAGGTATTAAATATAAATTATATCAAACATGCTATCTGTTCTTGGTGAATTATTACAAAAATCCACATATGAGTAGTTTATATACGCATTACAGGACGAAGCAACTTTGTAACTTTCTAAACCATTATTTACAAACCCTTGAATAAATTAATCATAAACTAGCGATTAGATGATTGAAAACGAATCAAAATTTCTTTTGGCGCATGTATTTTTACCGATTAATGTACTTCTATTTGGATTTTATCCACTGATGGACTTCTATTTTATAGTGTAACCGCCCTGTGAACTTTGTTACAATGCTATCTGTTGACATAAATTAAAATTTGCAGTGATGATTGCTAATCAAACTTTTTTCGAAATTATTTCCTCCTTTAGTTTTTCTTTGACTAATTGATTTATTTTGTATGTAAATATTTGAAATGATTTCAGGTTAATCATCTATGCTTTTAAGTTAATAACTACTAATTATGTTAAAGCAACGCATGGTATATAAGCAAACACTATAAATGAAATAAAAAGTAATTGTCAGTTATTAGACGAAAACCTAAATTGGTGTGAAATTAGGTTACCACAGAATGCATCAGCACTAGATGAGCACTATGTATTGCCTTTAAAAATTCCAATTTTAAGTTTATACAAGTAATATGGAGATATTGGAACCATGCCACTATATCCTTGTTTTTTTTAATATAATCTGCACGTATATTGTATTTCCTATATCCATAAATCGTACTTTAAAAACCATTTCCTAAATACTTTTTCGCAACGCAAACGGTATAAAAGTTCGTTGACACGAGTAAACTGTCAGCATAGTTCACACTAAATTTTCCCAAAATCTGCCAAAAAGTCAAATTAACCTCATATTCTGAAAGGTGTTTTATGAAAGTGGAAGTAAGTGCCAGTTGTCAAACACCTAGAAATTGCCGGAATTTTTGGTAGTTTAACGCTTCCTGTTCCTCTCCACAATTACGGTTTCGTAAAACTTGAGGTGAATAATAATGTTGGTCTATTTAAGGTCAGATTTCAATTTCATTAGTTATTTAACGAAATTCATGCGTCTTTGCATGTAGGCAAAAGGCCATCTTATTGTTAAACAACATTATGTCGTGTTACAACAACCTACGAGCCTAGGCTATAAGATTAGTGTAATCGGTGATTAAACTCGGATAATTACATTGAAATTAATGCTAACAGTCAACTTAAACTTAATTAGACTAAACCTATACCATTCGACTAAAAATGTCGCTGCATTAGCAGAAATAGTGATCGTACTTCAAAACAGGCTCTGATTTACATGTAGGTCCTTGCTTCAGTAATTGTTCCAAATTACTAACTGATAGTGCCATATCGAATATTATCAACTTTGCCTATTGTTATTAAAGTGGCGTAAACTGCTTATACAGTATAGGTTAACTCCCATCATAACAGAATTTTTGAATTATGGATATAAAATTATTTGATACACTCTGTTTGCCTCCTTTCTGCGATGAATTTACTGCATATCACAATAAAAATGCTATAAGAAGTAGAAAGATAATAATCCAATGGTCCGATAAAATGACACTTTATATGCATTTATGCCAACTATTTTTACTGCTCGAGCATGAGCTGTATTCGCGATCTTATCGAAAATGTAGATTAGCACACAAACATACATGTATATACTGTAACTTTATGTATACCTGACAACCTGTTTCCACATCCGCATAATAACCCACATTGGAATGATCCGCGCAGCGAAATTGCGTATTTGGTATATCGGAATAAATTGGATAATCTTTAGTAGGCATTCCTGGAATTTCACTTTTGTACATCATCGCTAAGAACAAATCGTGAGCCTTTTCCATTAGGCTCCTGTTAGGAAGTGCTGCTGGACTTTCTGTGCTCGTTGCAACAGTACTAAACTTTTGAAAATCTTCCTGAAAAAACAGAAACAAAATAGAATAAGTCACTATTATATTTATTAACCTTGTAACTCAAAAACGCTAGTTATGAAGGAAAATGTTAGTGCACAATTACCACAAAAATTATTAATTATACTAATTCAACGACTTCTTTGCCTTACCATTACTGTTTGTGCGTTCACTAGAAGTAGTCCTACGATAAATATGAATCCTGCAAAATGAAATGAATACGTTTTTAGAAATACAGCATAATATTTGCTCGTAGTCATAATATGGTAAATTTTATGAAACTAATTAAAGGTTAACGTAGCTACATGTATATCAGATTCCTTTCAAAAGTAGAAGATATAAAATATTTCTTTCGTTTTTGAATTGCTGAAGAATTTCATGTTAGTTGTAAATCTTTGTAATTTGTAACATCCACAGTGTAGATGCATCTTAGAAAAATTACATAGTAAGCTACTTGAAGTCATAAATTAGTTTAGATTGTATAGAAATTTCTAGTTGGCCTATAGGCTACATTTAATGTATTTACTGAAGTGATAAACGGAGATGTCTGCATTTGGAATGTCGGAAAATTAATGTTAATTGTATTTTTGCTTAGAAGGGTCAATATTTCATTCGAAAATCGTGTAGGCAATTTACATTTTCATACATCAGCATGCATGCACCTGCTTGCCTATTTTACCTTATCTTTTTCCTAGATTGCGTTCAATTTCATTGATGGTAAAAGAGTGCAACAAATCCCTTTTCTATCTGTTTTTGACCTGAATTGATTTGCATCATTGAGAGGCAATGTCGTTTCGTGTTTTAACTTGAGCTATGCAAAGTAATGAGGTATTTTTCAGAGTTGCATGCAAGTTTTCTTATAAAAATATGTACTTCATGTACAGGAAAAGTTTGCATGCAATTAGTAGATTAGATAATAATGGATTAAATTCATTTTTAATTGTCATTTGCATTGATGACCAGTCTTCGAGAAAACAACAGATAAGATAATGTGAATGTTTTCATTAGAATCGTGATTAATGTTTCTATAGTGAAGCAAAAAACAAGACATGCAAAGTTTAAAAATTTGAGACACTCAATCAATCAATATCTAATGCTAAAAAGGTGGCATTTTTTGAAAAAATGTACATATATTTGTCATTTATTAAAGTGATTCTTGATAACGTGGGAAATTGTTAACAATTTTAGCCATTGGCAATATTTTCAACTTAGTCGTTCATTAAGAAAGTTTGATTAAATATAATGGAAATTTGTAACTATTTTTGAGTGACAGTTTGTTAAAGTGGAAACCCCCCTTACCTACACCCATGATCGCATATACATGTATAAGAGGGATCCAAAAAATAGGAAATAACATATGACAAAAGTATATTTAAATTAATTAATGATATCTTGAGCTACAAAGAAAAAATTAAAATACCGAAATATAGGATTTTACTTTGATGATATTTTCACTATTATATGTACATGTATTTCACAACATAACTGTATAATATACATATTGAAAATTACTATTTTTGCTTACTGATTTGCTTTTTATTACTGGGCCACCTTTCACATAATAACGTTAGAAAGTGTCTCAAACTGCTGTAAAACATCCTTATTGCCTGTGCATTAACTTGAATTTGGTAATGTCTGCCATAAATCTGGCGAGACCGCTTTCCCTACATACCTATTTCTTATTTGATAAACTGGCTCCTGGAAACCATATGTATTTTTTCCACCATTTTTTTTTCTTCTGCCAAGCAATCCACCACCAAAATCTCAGTCGTGATATTAAAAAAAATAGATTGTATACGTGTGTGCTACTTTTTAAAGGTCAAATTTCATTAGTAACTATCTGGTGACAGCCGGCTTTCAATTCACGGAAAAAATACTAAATGTTGATTTTTTCTTCACCTTTAAGTATAGGTGTGTTAATCATGGAGTAATTTCTCTATCTCTCCGAAAACGAGTAGCATTTCCATTGAAATGTATTCGCGATAATATCGGTTTATGTGGGGTATTATTTTACGCCTGTATAATACGTACCAGTAAACAATTTCAAATGGTTTTTCTGTCGTGTTTAGCATTGGTGGCAGCTGTTACCTATTGCACTGATAACTGTAATTTCCCTATTTTAGCAAATGAAAAATGCTAACTTTTAATTTCGTGAATGGTATTTCTCGCGTGTGGCCATTTGTATAAGTATATAGGTCGCATATTTCACCTATCCCACCATTTTTCTCAAAATCTTTACAAACCCTAATTTCGGTATCAAACAGCCATTATACTATAGTGAAACCGAAACTAATTTGGCTATCTAAATATTTTATGCTCAGGTGCTACGCGATTTGAACACGTTGTAAACTTGTACAACATTTTCCCACCCTTGTTATTCTTATTTATTTTTTATTTACACATGCCATTTACAACAATTTACCGCACATCTGCTAATCAAGTTATCATCACTTTACAAAAAATATTGGTCGCATATCAAACCAATGAGAAAAATATATTTTATTTGCATAAAAATCACACATGCCCATTTTTGTATGAAAATTTCATCGAGATTTCAAATACTAGGTTACAGATACTTTGTGTTGTGTATTCTGTCGTTTGTGGTCATTTAAAGTTTGATATTCGTCTGTAATTTTATTTGGTGTTTAAATTTAAAATTAAAAATGTCTCAATCATAAATTTGTTATGTAGTCCAAATTCAAGCATTTCAATTTTAATTGTGTTAAAGTGTTGATTGCTTCAATATTTCAATATTTTTTATGAATTAAGATTCGGGTTGTTAGATACCTCAGGTGGTTGATGGTAATTACCTTTAACTATAATTAAAATAATTATTGGATTTTGGATTTCGCTTTTATTATCGAAAAGAAATGAGGAAGGCTTTTAACTTTCATTTTTGAACTCTGTATCTATAACGGTTTAAGCTTTCAATTAAGCAGACTTGAGTCATTTACAGCTGTACAAAAGAAACTTCTAAGGAACGATAAATATTGCCAGCCTAAAGGTATTTGTTTTAATGGTTATGTGTACTAAATTTCGTGCAATTGGGATCAGTGCTGCTTTGCATGATTATGTACATAAACGTGACACTGATTTCAGCATTCGCAGTTTGCTGAAAGATTTTCGCTTTCTATTGATTAAAGAAATCGAATACGGACTAATTTCGGTAATAAAGAAATCGTATTAGAATTTCGATAGTAGAATAGAATATTGGAAGACCGGAAATGCAAATGAATCAGAATGAAGCATTTTAAACATTATTTTCACACTTTTGAGTTTAAATGTGTCTCAAAATGGGACAAAATTCATAACTTGAGCTTTAGCATCGAGCTAATATTTGCACAATTTCACTTTTCCTTTATGAACATGCTTTCGGAAAATAAGGTCATCAGTAACCTGCTTATGATTTTTAATTGTAGTCATAGCTATTGGTCTAACACATTAATATTATCACCTACAATTCGAGTTGTAAACTTACAAAGTAAATTATGTTTGGGGAACAGGAAATTTGCATGTATGCTTTTTTTAACTTGTTTGTTTTTGTGATTTAAAGCCTCGTCTACCGCAAAGGTTCAATTTTGGGTTAACGGTTTGTTTTACGAGTTACTAATTCTAAGGAAGAGACTCGATCATTTATCTTCAATTGCTTGAAATTTAAAAATATATATATACACATCAAACGTTTTGGGTTATTTCCAAATCTTTCTCGTTTATTGCCCTTCTGTTTCAGTTAGTTTTCCCCTGTTTTCCTATGTTTGCACACATTTTTGTTTACAACTGATCACGGGTGGCACTGCCATATTCATTTAAACCCCATGCAATTAATTTCAAATAAAACCCGTACGTTCACTTTACTTCCTGTTGGAATCTTGGCCATTTCTCACAGCCTATCCTTCATTATAATCTCAAGAGTTGCGTGGGATCTCAAAACAGCATCCTTAATCTGGATGGACTTTGGCTTCCAAGAATCGCGAGATTACCTCGCGTTTGCAGCCCGAGTCCACAATATCCCTGTAATATATTTCAAGTGGACTTGGCATGGTTATGGTTAGTTTAAATAGTTAATGTACACTGTATAATAACACGCCCAAGCATAACAGGTTCCCAGCGCAGATCATACATAAAGAGTGGGTTGCATGGCTTATCGCTTTTTAGATGTTAAAATGCTAATTCATGAGTGGACGGAAGATTTTTTTGAAACTATCGAAGTATAACGGAAGCACTTTGATAAGTCGAACAAAAGTAAACGTGCAAGAATGTGTAACGCGGTACGTTTTTCATCGCATTCGCAAAACTTGAAATCGGTAATCGTGGTGGGAAAAAAATGCAATTGGGAGGCGTTTATCGTCTTAACGTTTTTTTTATGATTATTATGAAGAAGCCTCGATCGATTCATAATGATCTAAATCCTCAATTTGAAAAGTTATTTCCTCGAGTATTGTTCCCCCGTTTCAAAGGCTACTTGAGACGTAACACTTAAAAGCCGGTTGCACTGCGGGTTTGCGGTGGTATTCCGGGATTAAAACACGTTTTACTCGACGATAACAATGGAAATTGTTCGTTAAAATCATTAATGGTGACCCCGAGCGAGCGACCATTAGCCATATAATGACGATACTTTTAAAAACTCCATTTCCGTTGAATGGTTCTATGGTAATAAGTCGACTTTCTGCTCTAAATAATGCTCTAAAAGCCACTTGAAAGCGTGAAATTGGTTTAAACGACTTAACCTCGCCATGTTGAAAGGCTACATTTCAACGCCGGGGCCGCTAATTCACAAACCTGATACATGTGCATATCCGAATTTACAATTAATTTTAAATTTGCACGAATGCGAATCTGTACAATAATTCATTTTACCGTAATATTTGATGTGGGTCGTGTCAATCATTCTCACGCGAACTTTTAGAATTGTCCCGGTTTAATCTGTTCAAGTTTTTGTTGTCGCTTTATTCATCCTAAATGCGATATTAAAAGTAAGACCATTCTCTTTCCATTTTTCATCTTCAAAGTATGTACTTGTAGGCCTACATACAATAATTCACGGAATTTCGTAAATTTTTATCAGACTCCCACTAATTTTTTTTCCTTCATGGAATGATTCATTCTTCGAAACTTAGAAACTATACACTATAACAGATCAGAACGGAATTCTGATACAACATGCAGTATTTCCCGAAAGACTACCCTTAATCATACCGTGCACTACCTTAATTACTTTTTTTTCTAGAATTTGAAAACGAGTGACAATTAAAGGTTACACAATGAAGGTTAAACACCTATAGTAATGTTGGGCGTTTTGGGTAAATTTGGAGGTTCAGCAAGCGTGAACCCCCACCCAAATGCATCAGTTCAGATGTTGTAAAGTTATGCTCATGCTGCGGCATCTACATTACATGTAGCTTAAAAGAAACGATAACTAGTAACGGAATTTCAATGTAAATTCCTCTAACACCCCCCTAGTGTGTCGCAAGGTTAAGGAGCAGTTAAAGGAGTGGATTTTTCTCTGAATTTCGAATATTATCGATGGTGGATGAAACGTCTGCCAATGATTTGGCAAAATGACCGTTGTGGGAAATAGTTCTTAGGGCAGATTGTTATCACATTTTATGTGTACCAACCACTTTTCTTTTTGTTGCAAAACTCGCGATACTGTAAGGCCTACTTAGTTATCTCCTCGATCTGGTTCGTGAAATATCATGCATTTTTCATGGATCGGTGTATTGATTGGAAACGAGCTGATTTCTTTAGTTTTAGCGCATATACCCTACTTTCGTGAGCCCACCTGAATCCGTTTATGTCGGATCCTGTTGGCTTTACACCTCTGACCCAAGTGCAACTTCACCTTGATTTAATTTATATACCGCACGTGACTTGAGATGAAACCAGTCGTGATCTCAGGTTGCTCCGTTTCATTATTGCATTGTTTTAACGGGTTCTTCCACCGCTTTTCCACTGCATTTTAGTGGACTTTGACATTGGGGTTTAAAACCACATGAGATTAAAAAAAAGTATTGTACGTTGTTTTTCTTCGATAGGTTTTCATTTCTTGTTTCTTATTATAAATTCGTGCAGAGCTAAAGGGGATTAAGGAAATTTCTGTAAGGCTGTCAAGGCCTGGAGAGCGCTGAGTATATATGTGACCTTTCGAAAATAACCTGACCTAATGAAGAATCCTCTGTAAAACTATGTTTCAACTCTTTTTCTAGCTGCTCTACAAGGGGGCACCCATAAGTTTGCCGCGTCGTTTTAAAAACGTTCTATTGTTACTTGTTAACTTTTTGTATAAACGAGTTAATCAAGGTATAAAATTGATTTGAAATCCTGATATGTTTTTGTGTTTTATACGTGTTGCATCCTTAGGGTTTATTTTGCACAAAAAAAACACAATTTTATGTCCAAAGTTTGAAGGCGGATGGGTATACAGTTTTGAATAATATTTGCGGAATTAAACTATTTTTGTGGTAAAAAAACAAAAAACACATTTTTTTATTAACGTTTATGCAGCGCGGATTAATGTAATTATACTTGTAAACTTTTTTTGAATTTGAATGATTTTTATCAGAAACAATGTTTGCGTTATTGTGGGCGTGGTTTTGCACGAAAATAGGTGCCAAAGTTTGGGCTCGTCCATTCACCCTACAAATACATGTATATATTTTATATTTTGCTCCCAATTAATTAATTGTAGTGCATTTTTTTGTAAGCAGTTCGCATCAAACTGGCCTTAGGGTTATTTTTAATGAAATACTTGGGCATCCGGAAATACCTTTAACGTTTGCTTTAATGGTACAAGTTTATCGACTTTTCATAAACAAAAGCATGAACAACAAAATCGGGTGGATTAATTAGATCCTTATACTGTAGATCGCTAATAATACGCTTATAAACAAAGGCTTGACACCAAATAGTGTTACTATGGGTGTGATATTGCAATTTTGACGTGTCAATTAAACAAGACATGCATTTATCATGTTAAAAATGTGATACCGTATAAATCTGATTTTGTATTTTATGCCGGATCTGTTTTAAATTGACCGTCTATAACTGAGAATTTTCATAATTTTTCAGTTTCCTGTCCATTTAAAATCACCAACGCCATCTATGGCGTTGCCTTCTGTACATCTCTGTGCTTACCGTACATCACACATGTACATGTACATATCGGCGCAGAGTTGCTATTGTCTGCAGATTAGTTTTTATTCTATAATTTCATTGGTTAGTTCGACGCAACATGATACAGGAATCATACAGTATGTGGTAACAAGAACAAAAATAACCGGTCATCCTTTATACTGTACATTGAGAATAAGGTCCGAAAATACAATAGACCTAATCGTCGCTTACAAATGTCCGAGTTAGCATTCAGCTCTTGAGTGAAACCCGAAGATATTATTCTCCATCAAACAATGGTTGACCTCAAAATGCGAACCATTTAAGTTTCACTTCAATTTATTTTGCATTTTTTAAAAAGATGACTTGACGGAAACTAGGCCGAAAATTTCCTCCGTCACATTTTTGTACTACAGGAATTTTTTTTTTTTTTTTTCGTATTTTTTTATTATTTTTTGGCCATTTGTTTTTTGAAAGCAAGTTCTAGTTTAGCTCAGTTATCTAAGAAATGAAGGAAAAGGTGGAGAGATAAGCATCTGTGGTCAATTCGATCGGTGCCATCATGTCGAAGGTGGACACGTCTAGGCGCCTCGGGGCTATGACCTCCTAGCATTGTCCGAAACTCTCACCTGGAAGTGTCTTACGTCCTCATTTTTTGCAACTATAACCTCAATTTTTTAGCAATTGAGAAAAACAATTGGATTTTCTGGCATCCCCTCTGCTAAACATCTCGCTCATTCGAAGCATCCATAATTGCAACGGCTAATTTGACCTCTATTTATGGCCGTTTTCGGTTTCAGTAATAGCCACAGGGTTTCTGTTCTCAGACGTTTGCTTTGTTTTCGCTGAGTATAGTTGTTTTTTTTATTGGAATTCAGCGGTGAAAACGCTCAATGACTACCTTTTGTTGCGAAGACAATTTGCACAAAAGATGCCTATCATGCCTGTAATAATGCTCGCCAAATCCAATTCATTCTGTTTTAATGCATTACACGAGCTAATTTTCTGGCATACAGCACATTTTTACTTTCAACAATGAATGTGAATGTGAACAAAACTGAATACAAGCTTGAACTCCGATTTTGGAGCAGCATGCTCATGGTTTAGGAATAAAAAAATTCGCTCTCGTAGTTTTTACCAAATGAAATCAGGGAACATTCTACATAACGTGTGAACTGCCTCAAATGTTGAGTCTGATGCACTCCAACCATGACGATTTACTGGATTCTTTGGTCATTTGTTAATTATTTAAAGATATTTAATTTGTTTAGAAAATAAACAAAAAAAATACATGAAAAATCAAACAAAGGTAGTCTAAGAAACGTTTGAGCTTTTTCAAAATTGCAACAATTTCCTTCGTGAGTTTGAGTATTTTGTACGCGTTTGTATGTTAAACCACGCTATTTCTACGTAACATATCAAAAATGGCATGGCATCTTTCTTGCACGAGTTTTACGGAATTAATTCAGTAGTTCCGCATCTTAACTACCTGATGACATAGTTGAAATAAGAATTGGCAAACCACCATGCTCTTCATTATATCTTGATATTCTTAACCAGTTGTTCTTAACTACTACAATTTTGTACTGCCAGTGATAGAACAGCAAGGTACTCATTCCTGTTGCTTCATTTCAAAAGTGTTAAAGGTTTATTTGAGAATTTGAGACCTCCAATAGTTCAAAAGTGTGCGATTTGGAATTTTCCATTTAATTTTGTGTGTGGGGGGATTGGTGAATTAATTCAGCTAATGTTTAAACCCTCTATACTTAGTTATAATAGGTTAATTCCTTGATTTTTTTTTAAAAAAGAAGAAATTAAAGTGATATTTAAAAAAAAGTAATACTGTAAAAACTTAGCACGTTTCTTTGTTTCGCCGATAGCCTGCTCTGAATAAAGCGGGGAAAAAAGTCAATTTTTATAAACATTTGCAATACCTTTGTGTAAGTTAGGAAAACCAAGCCTTCCAAAAGTTAATAAAGTGGAGATATCAAGATTGAATACAATTGGGCTTGTTATTAGAAACTAGGCTAATCTTAGAGTTAATTCATTCTGAACTTTTGAAGCTGTTCTGCATTGAATTCAAAAATTGTACTAAACAAATTAATGGAAATTGAATTCTGCTAACCAACGAAATTCATAGACAAATTTTCAAACTATACACACTATATACTTGATGTTGAAATTTGACGTAAGGAAACGTGTTTTCTAAGCTCTTTTTTTTACAAAAATAGCACAGCCACTCCATTGCCGTTGGCTTCAATGGATAAAATGGTAGGCTCTGTTTTTTGCTTATATGTAAGACACGTGAACACGCGGGAAGTTAGTTTTTTCTCCCCTTATTATCACCATTGAAATTTGAAACTATAATATCAGGGTTGAAAACCAAACTACGAATTATAAGACAAACAATACAAAATACAAATAAAACTTCTGTTTCTACCATGTCATAAATATGTCAAGTTATATAAGGAACTGTATGCAGTTTCTTAAACCTTCCAAAAAAAATCACTGACTAAACTTATTAAAAATAGTCTGAACATTGGATTATATTTTTGAATTTGTACAGGTATACTGTTTATTTATTTTCTTATTAAAAGAGCTTGATATATGTACATTAATTTTGAAAGATATTTATACAGTACCTCTGTTTGATTAAAATGTTTTCAACAGTATACCCTTTTTTTAAAAAAATAAGTGTAGATGTGTATTAAGTGAAGACGACAGATGTGGATTCGAGTCTTTGTGCCTTCATTTTCAATTGAACTTTTTCTGATCTTTTTAATTAACGTCCACTCACAATAAAAAAAACATCTTCTTTAGTGTTGATGCTCTCCGTGATAACCCAGTTTGATATGAACAATTTTCACTTGGGTTAATTATCGACACTATTTCTTGTTAATTGCTTGCCCACTTTGTGCTTTCTCCTTCATAATGCGTTCCTTCCTAAATTACATTTTTTAATTGGCGAACAAATGTACCACTGTTCAGGAAGTGTTCATCAAAGACAGATCATTGATTATCAGCTGCTAATACAGTATAATTCGCCCATGAGTTGTCATTTGAATTTTCTTTTGCATTTTTGTAATATTCATCATATCCAAATAAGCGAAGATTTATTAAATTGATAAATATAGCTGTTAGATGAAACCCAGCCGGTTTGTGATAGAATGACACAGTACCAAGGCTAGGCAAAGTACAGTTGGTTCACTCTAGAAAAAAAATGCATAGCATTCATACTTACCCAAAATAGAAATCTGGTTATTGAGTCGCATTTGAACCATCCTCAGCAACAAATTTATCATCGAAAAGTATTGGAAGAATGTTGACCCAATATCGTTTCAGGTATTAACTGATGAAGAGCAACGAGCTGGTGCTGAC
>JAQGAO010005381.1:0-13675 GCA_034697705.1 Ommatoiulus sabulosus
GCCGACGGCTGACGGCTGACGGCTAGCGGCTGACGGCTGACCAGGGGACCTGCTGGCAGATATAAAACGAACGTTTTCCGTTCGTTTTGGTCATTCTTACTGGAGACTTCCCCACGTCTGGACGTGTCCTGTTTTTATCGTTCGTTTAACCACGCCACGTGGTAGTTTTGTAAATTTAACTTTAGCATACCTTTTTTGCATTGTAAATCTATTCTGTATATTTAATATTTTTTATCCACGTAAATTAAATCAGTTTTTAAACTACAATTGGATTGGACTATAATTTCCAAACGTACTATAGGAGGTCAGAGGTCAGGCTGTTTGTTGCCTTTTTTGAACGAACGCCTCGAGGGGTTCAATGTCTCGTATAAAGGGGGATAAACTTAAGGCTAGTTGCTAATAATAACCTACCTGGAAAGAGTAAAAGTGCACTCAAACCGAGCAAGTGCGAGATTTTTTTATCATTGATGTGTCCCTTTCTGGGTCATGAACCAAAGATCCCACGATCGAAGTGCGGGGTTAAAGGGCACGAAAAGATGAAATTGTTCTTGTTGGTTAAATCGATCGAATTGATGCTACAGGGTCCCAATAAACCTGAAAAAGTCAGGGAAATATTAACGCTGAAATGGCGATCAAACATTAATATATTTACATGGTTAGCTGCAGGGGCCATTTTCTGAGTAGAAATTTGCAAAGATTTCCACGTTTTTTGTGTAAAAATCTGCCTAATTCTCTAGGTTTTCCGAGGAAAAATGAACAAAATGTTCTCATTTCCCCGGGATAAATTTGCCCACATTTTCAGAAATTTCCAAGGACAAATTTGCAAACTTTCTGAATTTTCTAAGACAAATTTTAAAAATATTACAAACGTTTTTATATGAATTTTGTAAAGAGTTTTAGTTTTTATTAGTTAATTTCGCAAAGTTTTGAAAATTGTTAAATGTGAATATTTAAAAAAATTAAAAATCACACCGACCTTCTAACGAAAGGATTTTTTTAACGTATGACTTAACGGCAGATTAAGTAATGAGAGAAATACTGCAGTAACAAAGCTGTCTTAAGCTCGAATCGCTTCTGCAAAAAATTCTGCGCTGTGGTTTCATTAAGCATTTGCTTCGTTTTAAAATAATTCCCGAAAACTTAAAAAAAATTAGACTGCTTCGCAAATTCGAAAATAAAACTGAGCATTTGCTTCTTTTTATTCAAATTTTTGCAGAAGATTATCAGATGTCAAGATTTGTGTTTTTTGGATTTTTTTTTAAATTTCTGGAATTCATTCTTTAATTATTCATTTACTTTTTTATTCATTTATTATTTCGAAACAGTCTGTCTTCTAGATATTTTTGGTAAAATTTTTCGAATTTTTCGTAATTTGTTTAGATTAGTTTTTATCGAATTTGTTGAAATTAATTAAGGCGAATAGACCTTATCATTAAACCAGCTACAATTTAATCCAGTATACATGTATAGTGAAAACTGGACAGTGTGTCAGTGTCCACTCCACTGTCCAACCGCCATTCATTTATCGATCAACGCAAAAAAACGTGGCCAAATTTCGTTCCAAATCTGAAATTCCTCAGCCAAATTAATGTCGCGGATTCGACGCTTGACCAGTACCCTGAAGTTAGAATTTAACTCTGCATCCTGCTGAAATTGTTTTACCTCTCGTTTCTTGTTTTTTTTATTGTGTTTTTTAAGATGTATATAAATTTTCAGTTAAACTTAATTTAACGAGGAAATAGAGAAATAATTAAAACTGGACAATGTCCAGTCGCTGGTATTTTATCCCCTTTCCCCCACCTTTCTTTTTTTTTTTACAAAAGCAAACAGAAAAAAACAAAAAAAAACAATGCGGGCTAAGTTTCCTTAGAAATTCGAAATTCAATAAAGATTGGACAGGCTCAAAGTTAGCTGAGTGGTTAATGCTTAGGCTCTGTATTCGGTAGACCCGGGTTCGATTCCCAGGTCGGTTCTCCTGACTTTTGGTTTTCCGGGTTAACTCCTCTAAAAATCGGCCACGACCGTATTATCTCAACTCCCACCCCTGGTAGTGAGCATTGCGAAGGAGATGTCCGTATGTGCTCTATACGTGGAAGGAGATAATTCGGGATTCACAGGAACATGGTAAATCCATGACCATATGGTAGGCCCATATACTTTTGCAAGAATTAAGGATACCTTTTGGAGGATACATTCCAACTTACAAGGACCAAGAAGTCTTGTTCTGGTCAATCAAGACTCGGAAGTTTCCATCGAGAGAAAAAAAACTCAGGATTTATAATTTCATACAAATGTTTACATTTCCATTGATCGGTATCAACGCAATTTCCAAAGTCTTCTTTTTTTAATTTTTCAAAAAATCTCCATGTTTTCGTCGATTAATTTCCTGAAATTTCGTACGTAATTATCGCTAAGTTGTTTTTTTTCGAAAGATTTCAGGTTTTTATCGATAATCGACGGAAGTAATAAACGTTTCCGCTTCTTTATCGGTCAGTTTGGCAACAATTCGCTTATCAATTTAGTAAAAACTTCCATTTTCAGAGTTGCTCCTAAAATTAGACATCCGATTTCCCTGACAAGAATTTACAATTTTCGTAGATGAAATATGTCCATCAATTTATTCCGCGTGTTGATTATGAAGGAAAAGTTAACTAAGAAAAAAGAAAAATACACTAAAAAATGGTCAACATAAACAGGTGGTCTTTTTTCCAGGAAAAATTACCTTTCCCGAGGACAAATTAGCGATAATCTCAATGTTTTGCGAAGAAATATTTTGAAAATTTTCCACGTTTTCCCAAAGAATTTTTTAATATGACCCACGTTTTCTTGAATGCAAATATTCAAATTTTTACTTGAGAAGAGTTGAAAATTTTGAAAATTGTACAAATTAATACCGTATTCGGAATAATACGGGTTGCAAAATTTACAAATTTCTCCTCGAAAAATGTTGAATATTTTGTAAATTTGACCGCAAAATATGTTGAACATTTTGAAACGTTTTACGCGTACAAAGTTAAAAATTTCGCAAATTGTTCTCGGAAAAGTTTGATAGATTTGATAATTTGTACTCTAAAATGTAAAAAAAAAATGAAGTTTGTATTCGGGAAAAGGTGGAAATTTGGTCGTGAATTTGTCTTCAGAAAAAGTTTAAAATGTTGCAAATGAGAATACAATTATTTACCATTTTCGAGTACAAATTCGTAAGAACTCACATTTTACACTCGGAATACATTCAGAGATTTGAAATAATCGTTTTACAAGTTGTTAGAAAACAAATATATAACAAACGGGACGGAAAAATGACAATATTTATCTATAAAAATGGTACATTCTGGTCAGGGGAATTCAGTGAAATTTAAAGTCTAATTTCGGTAGCAACCCTTTGCTCTAATTTCAATAACTTGATCTGAAAAAAATTAAAATATGTCTAATTATGTCATTCTCGACAATCTTAAAAAATGTTCAATTTCTTGTTATTGGAGAAGAATATTTCACACATTTAAATTCAAAATTTTTTTTTAAGTTTCTTAAATTTGTATTCTAGCAAATACACGATATGCACGATATTGAAATTTATACGTGAAAAGTATAACAAAATTATACGCGGAAATTAGAAATAAATTACAGTGATCACCTTTGAATGGTGACCACTTTTTACGTATACAAGTACAGTGGGCATGTTCATTATTTTAATTTAATTCAGGCAATCTTTGTATAGTGACCACCTGTGTACAGTGACCAACATTGCATTTTTTTGGTGGTCACTAGCTCTCAACAGGTTTTACTGTACTACGAATACATGTAACGAGGCCGTTGCAGTTATCGGAATTCAGACCGATGCTTTTACGTGCTAACAAATCCGGTTCTTTAAGCGTAATTTCAGCGTATTAACGAGTTCGCTGTAAATAGCCCTAAAGGTTAAAAATGGCGGTCGTAGTTTGTTCCGCATTCGCCATTTACTTTCACCGAGTTATAACGACGAAGTTTTACTGCTTTTTTTATGACTCCATAACGGCAATAAAGGAGGCCATATTACATCATTAAATCGCTAAAAATTAAGTTAAAGCTCACCATAAAACTGCCAAATAGACCAAAATTTCATCGGCCAACTTTCCTCCATTATTCTAGTCAGATTAACGAAAAAAGAACCGAATCACGTGAATGGAACGGTATCACGCGCAGCAACGTCTCGCGCCATTTAGAGCTGTAGGGTCGAAATTACGCCAATCGGAGCAGTTGTGCAACCCTGCATGCGTTTTGAAAGCAAGATGGAACCGGAAAAAAACCGTTACACGTAAGCTCTTAAATTTAAAAATTCAAAAATTAAACAAAATCAATGAATACGTTGAAATACAGTCGTTTTTAAGAGGAAAAAAAGGAGGGGGGGTTCGAAATAGTTGTAAATTCAGTAAAAACGACCCATCTTAGCTATAGTTTTAGTGTTTTCTAAATGACAGTAGTAACGCGTGGTAATTGCATTCGAAAATATGCGTAGATTTTCACATTGCAATTCAATTAAAAAGATATTTAGCTTTATTAAAAAGCATTCCAAGATTTCAAATTATATTTTGTCATATATTAAACGACATTTTTAAAATCAATTCTCAAAAATTCATTATTTTGAATTATACCGATTGGAACACGGTGTTGCGATTCGAAATGTGTTTAGATTGGAACACTGTATTACATTCCTAAAAAATACAAAATATGTATTGATTGGGACATTATAATGCATTTGAAGCTATATTTTGCGCTATTAAAATGCATTTCAAAATACATTTTGAATTACATACGGATGGGAACACTAAATATTGCATTTCAAAAATACTATAATATGTTTATATCGGTACACTGTATTACATTCCAAAAAAAGTTACAAAATACGCATAGATAGTGAAATTGAAATGCATTTTTAAATACGATTCGAGCAGCATTTCCATAAAGCAAAAATATATTTCGAAATCCACGTGGTTGCTAGTCGCAGAATGGCACGCGTGACGCCCCGCACACGCTCAATGACCCCTAACTCATTTTAACGCCGAGGTCATTCGAGGTCATTTTAATGCCAAGGTTATTAGAGGTCATTCCACGCTGCTGCTGCTGCTAGAAAATAAATCAAGACGTCAATTGGGCATCAGGTCAAAGGAGAGGTCAAGCTGACCGACCCAAAACGAGCCAAACAAACCACGCAAAATTCAATTCGGGCAGAATTTCTAAATCTTCGCTTCGTTTAACTTTTGATTAGTTTTTTTCATTTTTCAATAAAAAAAATTGAATCAACAACTCGCGGGCATATTTGCGAGAAATAGAAAATACTTCGAAATTTCATCGACCTTTTCAATATTTTGCGAAAAAGATCAACGACACGAGACGAAATTGTTCGGATAAAAACCTCAGAAAATAAACGCACAAAAGCAACAATTTGCACCAAAAAAGCCGAGAAAGTGCGTATTTCTAAGCTTTCTCAATTATGGTTTTGTGAACGTTGAAAATGATATGCAATTCCAATTTTTTGTATATTATGCGTTTGAAATCAATATGGGATCATCCATAAAGGACGTCCTGTATTTTTCCAGGTTTTTAGACTCCCCCCCCCCGGTCCACCCTGTAAGTCAGGGTTTCTTAACCTGGGGTCCATGGATTAGGTACTTGGGGTCCACGAAGACGTTAAAAATAATAATATAACGGGGTTCCCCCAGACCTGGAAAAGTCAGGGAAGAATGGTTCAGTTTGAAAAAGCCAGGGAAATTCAACGCAGTCATGGCGATCTAAAAATAATACTATCTACGAGGTTAGCTCAGGGTCCATTTTCCAAGTAGAAATTTGCAAAATTTGTCAACATTTTCAAAGTATAGATTTGCAAACTTTTCCACGTTTTCCATGTACCAATTTACACAATTTCCCACGTTTTTTGAAACCAAATTTGCAAAATTTTCCGTTTTCCGAGTTCAAATTAGCACAAATTTCCACGTTTTCCATGTACAAATTTACACAATTTCCCACGTTTTCTGAATATTAATTTGCAAAATTTTCCACGTTTTCCGAATTCAAATTAGCAAAATTTTCCACATTTTCCGAGTACTAATTAGCAAAATTGTTCACGTTTTCCGTGTACAAATTTTCAATTAAATTCTCTAGGTTTTCCTGATGAAAAGGTTTTGATGATGAAAAGGTTAAGAAACCCTGCAGCGGCTACGGCGTTTTGGCCTTAGTCAATGTTTTGGATCATATTTCAAGCGTGTAATTTGCCTCGTTTAGATTACGCAGTTTTAGAAGTAATTCCACTAATCTCCACATTTTTCAGAGCTACCTTTATCAAATTATCGAAGGGATTCTATATTGCCATCAACGCAGAGTTCTGCATCGGGACTTGAAGCCTCAGAATCTTCTCATCGATAAGGGAGGGCGAATAAAAATTGCCGATTTTGGTTTAGCAAGAGCGTTTGGCATTCCAGTGAGGGTATACACCCACGAGGTAAAATGCGCGATTAATTGTGAGCTCGGTAACGATGCAACACCTTTGACGGGAGTCTAATGTGTATCGTGTTTTTTCGTAGGTTGTCACCCTTTGGTACCGAGCCCCTGAGGTATTGCTCGGATCTCACCGCTATTCCACCCCTATTGACATATGGAGCATTGCGTGTATTTTTGTGGAGATGATTACCAAGCGCCCATTATTTCATGGAGATTCTGAAATCGACCAATTATTTCGTATTTTCAGGTAAGCGTCTATGCCTTATCCTTGAATTTCATTTACGTTCTTTGTTTACATGAGGAAATACTGTATTTAGAACGTTGGGAACACCAACGGAAGAGTCGTGGCCAGGAGTTTCGCAAATGCCAGATTATAAGCCC
The DNA here is from genome assembly GCA_034697705.1 of Ommatoiulus sabulosus. Taxonomy (NCBI): domain Eukaryota; kingdom Metazoa; phylum Arthropoda; class Diplopoda; order Julida; family Julidae; genus Ommatoiulus; species Ommatoiulus sabulosus. The sequence goes on from JAQGAO010005381.1 coordinate 6,856, forward strand.
ACGTTTCCAAGCTGGAAATCCAATAACCTTGCCAATTCTGTGAAAAATCTTGGAAAGGTTGGACTCGAACTCTTACAGGTTAGTATGAATAAGTAACGTAATCTCGTACAAGATTTTTTTCTGTGTCGGATTGCTCTTATTGTCCAGAACTTTGAACTCTTCCCTAAGCTACAATGAGAAAGTTTTCTAATTCAGTTTAGATGGTTGACCCTGCGTTTTTAGGGTATTTTTAATCTCAAAATTTGCTTTTAGTTTTGGAGATACAAGGTGTGTTCATTAAGTTTCCGCAATCATTTTTTCAAAAAAAAAAAACAACATACAACGTATGTATTGATTTTAATTATTTTTTTTAGGGAAATCTATTCAAAAAAAATTCCGTTTTGGGAGATGCATTTTTCCTATCGTTCTGGCAACGAGTTTATTCTTCGCTTAAAAAATGTTGTCTACTGGTGTTTCAGCCAAAGTTTCCAAATCAGCATTTCTGATAGACACTGACCGTCCAATTAGCTGAGCATCTTTCACTGTTGCCTGTCCATTTCTAAACTTTTCAATATAGACTGAATGTTTGGACATTACTCGGACCTTAAACATTTCACACATTTCTGTTCCTGAAATGCCTTCAAAAGTTAAAAAACACGAACTACAGACTGCTGCTGAACCACCATCTCCTTGAATTCCATCTGTGCTTTCGAATTTTTAGCACCTGGAATTTTTGAAACATAACTTAATGTTGAAATATGTCCAGGAATAATGGAAGAATTTTTCCAACAAATGTCATTAAAATCCATACAGGTTTTCTTTAAATGATTGCGGGAACTTAACGAACACCCCTCTAAAGTTTGAAATAATTTTAGATTGAACAGATAAAAATTGGTTTTACAAGAATGTATTCAGCAGCTTCTCTAGATTGCCGGGTCATGCATTTAATCGCTCTTTTCTTTTGTTTTGTAGCGAATGTTGGTCTACAACCCAGCGCAACGTATCTCGGCACAAGATACCTTGGCACACCCATACTTTAGTGATTTGGACAAATCCATACTTCCAACTTCTAAATAGTTTTTTTTTGTATTGCCAACTCTCAGATAATATTTAACTTCATTTTTGTGCCACCGGAAGATTTATTTTCAGCCATAATGTAATTGTTTGACCTCCCAAGGTTTATGGTTTGTACAGCTTCATTATGCGAATTCTCTCTCACTTTGTATAGTCCTCATGTGCGAGAGTAAAAGACCCAATTCATTTCCCTGACTTCCACGTTTTATATTATGCTAGATAATTTTATAAGAACCTCTTTCCAAAAACAGGAATAAATGATTGTCCTTAAATGCTGTTTGTTGTGAATTTTGACATATTTTATAAAGAATGTTTCTAGAGGTATATGTTACAACTATTAACATATAAATTCTAACTTAATCTGCACATGCTTTTTTTTTTCATTGAACCTGCTGATTTTAGCTTAGGCTGTGCCAAATTAATTGTTCATAAATATTTTAGTAGCAAGCAAGACATTGATGAGATTCATGGAAATGCATAATTATAACTATTCTTGCTATTATTTTGTTTTGAAAAAATTATCTTAGATAAGAAAAATGTCATATTTACGTTTTCCACGCAAAATGCAAATTCAAACTGATCAGTAATGGCAATTTACCTAATAATTTTATTGAAAATGGCATAAAAGAAAATCATTTCAAAATTCTGATTCAGTCCAAAATTTAAAATTGCCATTCTTGCTAAAGTACTGACGTTTTAAGTGCAAAGAATACATTCAAAATGATCAGTAATGGTAATTTTCCTAATAATTTCATTAAAAAAGTTGTAAAAAAACTGATTTTTAAATACTAAATCCTTCCAAATTTTAAAATGACTATTCATGCTAAAATTTTGTGTTGAAAAAAACATTTTTAAATTGACGTTTTCAGTGCAAACTACAATTTCAAACATCTTTAGAGGTAATATTCATAATAATTTTATTGGAATGTCATAAAAGAAACTGAATCATACCAAGTTTTAAAATCACCAATTTATCCTAAAATTTTGTTTTGGAAAATTTATCTTTGAAAAAAAATGTTATAGTGACGTTTTCAACGCAAACTGAAAATTCAAACTGATCAGTAATAGAAAATTTCATAATAATTGTATTGAAAAAGTCATAAAAGAAAATTATTTCAAAATTCTATGTAAATGATTTTGAAATCTAAGGTAAGTTCTCCAAAACCGGTTTGAATTAACGGATTCATACTGTTTTAATTTCTCATACTGCATGTAGTTAATTACTGATAGATATATTTTACCTAAACTAAAAATCCTCGGGGTACTTAAATTAATTGTAAAAAAGAAAAAAAAATCACGTACATTTTGGAAAAATCCATACGTAGACCGTGGGGTAATTCTCCGAGCATTCAAATTTTGGCGGTAAACTAATCAGTAAAACCAGATAACGTTGTCTGATAATCCCTCATTTCTTTCCAACTCTCTCTAAAAATTATTTCTATTGCATCGAGTTTTCAAAAAAAGAATTTATGTACTAGTATATTTTAATAAAAATTAACTTATTTTTTATTATGAACACTAAGATAAATAGATAGTAAACAGACTGAAATTTAAGATTTCGAAGCGAAAAATTAATATTTTGAATTTAATTTTTTTTATTTTAGCAATACTTTCCCTAGTTGATCTGACAGCAAAGAAATCGTAAGTCCATGAGCAAAAGCGCCGTAGGCTCCAATAATCCCGTGACATTTAGTCCTATCTATGAAACCTGTCATTTTTTATTCGCAGTTGGTTTGTTGGTGACTTGAACTCGGACTCGAACATACGTTTAGAAGGAATCTCATCGCATTTTCAGACTTAATCGGCAGTTTATTTGTAGAACCTGACTTCCAAATGCATCAACCGGGTCATAATCAAGGTAAATACAGTTTATTTTCTGGATGAATTTTACGTAATTCAGGGCGTCCATGTCGGCGTTATATATGGCGTGGCGTTCCATTTGTTAGATCAGATGAACATACATGAACATTTACTAGATTTTTGTGCAAAGTCATATAATTTAATCTCAAGTTTAATAACCTACTCATCGAGGCACAACTTTTTCTCAGCTGCTATCTGCTTATCAGAAAGAAACTTACAAAAACGAGCCTTTTTCTGTGACAACGGACCATAGAATGGTAGGCTACCCATCCCATAAAAGGTTGTAAAATTGCATAAAAATCAGAAAGTGTTCTGCATTTTGAAAATTAGGTATCATATAGCTTTGAGTCACGCTTATTTTTGATTGTTGACGGCCAGGTGAAATTCGTATATTGAGAGTTGTCTGTGTACAAAAGAGGACCAGCTGTTTTATCCTCGTGAAGTTGAAGGATTTCAAGATCAACGATGTTATTGTTCCCAGTTTGCCAAACATTAACCAGTCATGTCAGCATTTAAAAAAATATTTACTTGTCCTACGCCTTTTCATATCTGACTTAAATTACGCATCGTGTTGCGTATTTCTCTGTGATATATGATACTGACGACGAATTAACAGGTTTCAATCAAGCAATTTCTAGGTATGTGGGTGGCCAAACGTACTGTCCACATTTTGACCTAATTTTGATCATTCGTGACTGGCCAATCAAGCGATACTGGAGGTATTACCAGTAAATGGAAGTCTCGTTCAAGATGCAGCAACCCAGTTATGAAAAATTGCAAAATTCCGTTTTTATTTTCGCGTTCTCGTAGTTATTTGTAGCGATGACTAAAATAATCTTCAATCTAAAATGCATGACTTCCGGTGGGTGACTGTATTTTATTAATTTCTTCCAAATGTTGGTCGTGTTTATTTTCGGGGTGTGTGGGACAGTTGGAAAATCTTGTTATGATAACTCATTTCCTGAAATTGAACACAGTACGTGTACTTTGAATTATTTCTCACTTCCTCGTCCAGCAGTGTTTGTAAGATAGAAAATACGACCAGCAAAAATTGGAAAAATATTTCGGGGACTGGTAAAAATAGGGAAAAATTACTTCGTAGACTACTTTTAAAATCTAATATTATAAGATGGGAATTCTATAGTTATTCAAAAATAATCAGGACTAAGGCAGAAATACAAGTAATTAATTATATAGTCTTTTGCAAGTAGTTTTAAAATCTTACGTTATAAGATGAAAATTCTGTAGTTATTGAAAATAATCAGAACTAATACAGAAATGCAAATAATAAATTATATAGTCTTTTTTGGTATTAGTTTTAAAATCTAATATTATGAGGTGAAAATGCTATAGTTATTCGAAATATTCAGAAACCGAGTGGACTGGCAGGAAATTTCTGCGAACCCAGGGTTCAGAAACGCTGTTCTTGATAAGCTCGTTGTCAGATTTTATTAATACTTTTCCCACCTATTATCGTTGACCATAGATACCTCCCCTATCCCTTATCTACTTGTATATCTTTAAATTATCTAGAAAAAACATAACGCGACAAACCCCACAACATTTTTTCCACTTTTTTTACTTAATATTTAATAACTCTACTACTACACTATAATCCAAGTTTGCGACCTTGTGTTTGTACCAGTATTCCTCTGGTGTCTATTCAAGACAGTCAAGTAGAATCTAGTACCTTTGTTTATTTTTGTTTCCAAGAAAAAAAAATAAGCACGCGTTTCTACAGCTCGATTATTATCTCAGGGTGAGTCATTGCCCTGGATGTTCTCATGCAGGCATTGCTAAGTAATTTCCAGTGGTACTGAAATGATCAATATTGGCTAGAAAAGAACATTTGTGTAAAATGCTCCAGGGTTGAGATTACCTTCAAGTGCATGGACATTAGGACAGGATTAGAAATTGCAAGGCGATTAAGTGCAGGGTAATCTTCTTTTGGCATCAGCGCCTCAGGTAATTCAATTAGTCAATGATTTAAAGTGAACAAATCTAGTTGAAAGCCTCGGAAATTGCTGTTTGGTTCTATTTGCTGTGGTGAAACATTTAATGTTATTTTTTCTACACAATTACCAGGATTTTTTTTCGTAAATTTATCATCCAAAAATTGTGAAAGTACCTATTTTAAGATCCCTTTAATTTCTTTTTACGACATTGTTTCCCACTTGCACAGATTGAACATCTGTACATGGATTTTTTTTTAAAAAATTTAATGTTAATAATAAATATATGTATATACAGTACAGGTATATTGTGCAGCAGGTGCTCGACATACATGTATGTCCTAAAAAGCATAAAATGTTCATTGGACATACTGTAGATTTCGCATTAAATTGTGTTATAATTAAAAATATAAAGCATAGTACTGCAACAGCAGCATAGTTTATTTTCTAGTATTTTCTACATTTTTATTATTTACTAAAATTATGATTTAAATGTAGGCCTACTGTATTGTAATGGCTAGTTTTGTAATAGGCCTACGTATTGAAAAACTATCATGTTTTGATGCAAACTTTATCAAACCAGTTTATATAGGCCTACACTGTATAGGCTACATGTATATACAAATTTTCAAAAAAAAATAGAAAGTACCTATTTCATCATCCCTTTAATTTCTTTGTACACATTTGTTATTAACTGCGACACTGTTGTGTAAAATAAGTTCTTTCTAAATGATTGGAAAAAAATGTTATACACGTATGAATATATAAAACTGGTTTAATACAGTTTGCATCAAAACAAAATTTTTCAATAAGATTTACTAAACTAGTCATTTTACTAGTAAAAGTACTAAAACTAGCCAACAGTACTGTGAAATCATTATTTTAGTAAATAATAAAAATTTAGCAAATTCTAAAAAATAAACTCTGCTACAGTTGAGGAAATTTGACGTACTGAGGAAGTTAAATTAAGATATCGTATGTTTTTAATTATAACACGTTACAATATTTCAATGAGGAATCGCCACATACATTTATGTGGCGAGGACCTCCTGCACTATGTTTACTACATATAGTACCTCATGATTCCATACCTATACGAAAAAACTGCTAGACTTGTTTGATATTTACTTGTTAACAACTTAAATTGTACAGTAGTGAAAGCCGATCAGCCATGTTCAAGGGACCTGACCTTGGAATGGAAATGTTTGACTTTCAAAGTCTACAGATAACGTTACAGTGTTTCGTGCGTTTGGTGTACATTACCAAATTTCACCAAAAAGGTTTAGTTTTAATGCACAATGTTTCCAAATCGCTCTTTGCTTTGTTCCTTTAGTGAACAATGCCTAATGTGGTTGTTCAGTTTTCTTTTTCTGTGGCATTTAATAAATATTTTAGAAGCTAACATTGCATTGTTCAACAAAAAGAACCTCGAACGTTCAAATTAAGCTGCTTGATGCCTGAAGAAACTCGCCTAGGGATCATTCAAATCCCCATTTATTATTTATACCAAGATTTCCAGGAAAATGCTGAAAAATCGATTCCAGAACGCCTATTTGCCTGTTCTTTCGGGTAGTGCGTGTGGGTCGTGGCTGTAATGAAACCATTTTAGTTATAATGCAATCATGCAGATGGGTTTACATGGATCAAGTAACCTAAAAACATCTATTCATTTGGTTGAATTCAACAGATTTAAAATCCATTATCCATACCTTATCTTTTTTTTATACATTTTAAATGTCTGTGCAAGCGTTGCACAGAATGCTTCATAGATGGCGTTGGACATTTGAGATTCGCGGTTAGCCATCAGCGACATACCGTAAATGAAAAGTTGGCATAATTATTTTATTAGGTTTTACCTATATCAGGGTTCCCCCAGATCTGGAAAACCTGGAAAAGTCAGGGAACTTGAAAATGACCTGGAAAAGTCAGGGAAGAATGGTTTAGCTTGAAAAAGT
>JAQGAO010005382.1:0-13673 GCA_034697705.1 Ommatoiulus sabulosus
ACAGTCTGCTACCCTCAATAGGAACAGCTCTGCTCTAGAGCTGCTCTAGAGTAAGACGATCGAATGCGCCATTAGTTGTTGATTTGATGAAAAGAACACGTGATGTAGCCCCATACTTAACTATGCATACGGTCCATCACTCGATGCCAGCAGCAGTTGAAAGTTATAAACACGTGCTCATACATCATACTGTACACTAGTTGCTCAGTTTCTGTCGTAGTTTCTGAATCGAATAGTATTGAATGGAAGCAAGTCTTCAAGTTCGTAGGTTATATTGTTTTTACCACTACCTAATTTCGCATAATTCGACGGAGGTCCGTTTAACCCGTCATCACCAGACAACACACACACACAAAAAAAATCCATAATTGCAAAAATATTTCATATTTTCGATCATGAACTATTTGAACAACCCCAACTCCATTTTTTTATTTATTATATATTTTTGGCGGGTCTCATCGTGTGAGAAACCACTTTTAATTTATGAGTTTATAAAAAAAGCTCGCAGCGGTACCGCACCCATTTTTGTTCTGCTCGCCCTCTCACCCTGCGTGTATACCTGTCAACCCTTATCACTCATTTTGCAATGTTCGCGGTGTTTCCCTTTGATGGATTTGAGCCTGATGCGCGTTTAACCCATATCCATCCGCGAAAGGTATCCACCCAACTGTTTCCTTTTCAACTAGTGATTTATTAAGAAACATTTTTTCCCCGAACTGTTTTTCGGCGAGGCATATGTTTAGATAGGCAGGTGTACAAAAATTGCATTGTTTTGGATTGTTTGATGGACGGATGGCTACTCCTGTAGGCCAAATCGAGTGGAAAGTGAAGTGTGGAAAAAAAGGGGGAGAACCATTGTTTCATCAGGGCGAATTTCGATAATTGGCAAGCAAAAATGTACTTTGAAGCATATTTGTCATGTTCACCCCCTCCTGGGGTCATTTTTTTTGTCCTGGAAGATTCGTGCGGGGAATGATATCGTCATAAAGTGTCTGGGGCTTCGCTTTTCCAATTTAATTAATGCGAGGATCGTATTAAAACTCGGTGTTATGAATCACGATAAACAAGCTCGTTTTAATAGTTTTTCCCCTACACAATGGACTGATCTAATCTCTCATCCAGTTATTGTGTTTGACCAACCAGGTGTTTGACATTCGAGCGGAGTTATGGCGCTGTTGCCACGCTGGAATACGAAATGAGTGAATGTCTTGCCTCGGAAATGTTATGAGTGACTGAGAAATTCGGATCCTGATATGAAGTGCTTCTTTTTTCTTTATTTGTTAGTAGGAAGGTGAAAGTGCATGTACTTTTCATGTACTCTTTTGAGTAGCGCAGTGTCCGACGTGGTTTGCTCGATTTGTTGCAATTGATCACGCGATTGTTGTGCGGTTTGGCGCTGAACCTCCACGCTCGATATTGCGGGTACTCAGATGCTGCTCTGCTCTGCTCAGATCGCACTTTGGCAATCGCGAAGTCACGTGCGAAAAGGGAAGTCATTGGTTGGAAAATGGCCATTACCTTTAACAGAGATGGGCATTTGTTAGTCGATTGATCAATCAAGACTAACGACTAAGCATGCATGCGACTAACTAATTTGGTTAGCCATTAGTCATGGCTCTTCCGACTAATGAGATTAATATTCGTTAGTCATTAGCCGTATATGCAACGACTAACTGTCTAACTTCGTATACTGTATATTGAAGTTATAACTGGGGAACTATCTAAGAAATTTTCGACAATTTTGCTAATTGTCGAAAATTTTGTTTTACGGCAAGTTTACAAGTTTTATAAAATAAATGTTGCAAATTCTCGACAATTTTGCAACTTTGTCGAAAATTTCCCAAATTTTTCACAATCTGGCAATTGTCGAAAAATAACAAACGTGTCGAAAAATCTTCCTTAACGTCGAAAGTTTGCAATTGTCGAAATATTCGCATCATTTTCGAAAAATTAGCAAAATTGTCGAACATTAGCAAAACGGTCGAAAAATCTTCCAAACTGTCAAATATGTGCAAAACTGTCGAGTAGTCAGTCACTCATTTCAGTCATGATTAAAAATTTTATTCGACTAATACTTTATTCTGATCCAGCGACTAATGCTACGATAGGATTAACGATTAACGACTAAATTTGTCATTACAATACTGACCTTGAATGAGTTTTTTTTTTTAAATCTTAGCGTGCTGATTTTTCGCACGTGATTTTACGACTGCTCAAGTGCCACTCGCACAAACTGTTGTCTGAGCTCTCCTGATTTGAGACTTAACGGAACGTAAACGAGCCTCGTTTAAATGCTGCACCATTCTATCTCAATTAGTACCCGAGATTCAGTAGATTTGCCAAGTTTTTGAGTCGAAGTACGCGTATACTCCAAACGCAATTTGTCAGTTAGTCAAAACAGATTTTTCTTGTCTAAAATCGGAGAAATTCGGTCTTGTACAACAAGATGGCTGTTCGTGTAAGCATTCTAATATACGATGAATGCCACGCTTTGGGAAAACGTTTTCAGGTAACTTCCGGAAGTAATTTGAAAAAATACACCGAAATCAGTTGATTACGGGATAATTGCTGAAACGTTTAAAATTCTCTTCAGAAAATATTTCCAGGGTCATCGGTAATACGATAATGATTATAACGCTTGGTTCACATGATGCCAACACTTTCTAGAAAAACGCCAAAAAATCGAGGTGTCCATTTTTCAAAAATGCACCGTGTTTTTTTTTTTAGATTTTGTATTAGATTAGATGTTTTTTGCTCCTTTCAAACGGAGGGCTATAGAATTATCCAATGTGCACCAGTGTGCTACCCTGTGGATATCATGACATTTGGTGCAAATGTCACCATATGTGGTGTGGAGTGCTTCTCCCCATCCCCCCGGACCCCCGTCCATTTTTCAGAAAATGGACCGTGTTTTTTTATTATTTTAGATTAGATTAGATGTTTTATACTTCTTTCAAACGGAGGGTAATAGAATTATCCAATGTGAACCAGTGTGATACCCTGTGGATATCCTTGTCTGGGTTTTGACAGTTGATGGAGCTGACACCATGTGCAAAGTGCTCCCCTCCCCCTGTCCATTTTTCCAGAAATGGACCGAGTTCTTTATTTTAGATTAGATGTTTCTTTAACTCCTTTCAAACGGAGGGCTATAGAAATAACCAATGTGGACCAGTGTGCTACCCTGTGGATATCCTTGTCAGGGTTATGACACTTGGTGGAGCTGCCACCATGTATGGAGTGCTCCCCTGTCTATATTTCAGAAATGAACCTATTTTTTTGTGCTTCAACCCCCCTCCCTCGAATTACCGCTAGGTGGCGCCTGTCCGGTGCAATTACGGTTCTTCAGGCCAGGCCTTATATGAAGCAACGTTAACCAGTTCAATTTAGTGGTAATAATCGGCGCGCCTCCCCTCCCCCCTCGGGGTGGGGACGGGCAACGGCGCTGCTGGGTGACGGGTGATAACTCGGCCGGTGATCTACTGGAGCAGGGCTCGTCCTCATCATTTATTTTTATGTATTTCGAGCAGGCAGGCAAGGGCATAAAAAATAGGCAGCTCGGTATTGACTGGATATGTGTATGTGAATTTTGAATGTGGATGAAGAGAGGAGAGAAAGCGAGTTTTAGTTTGACAGACAAGTTATGGGCAGGCGGTTGCGCCGATGGGTGGCGCTGGGAAAGCAAAGTAAGGCCGTCACGTCGTCCGCTGATTTACAACACTTTTCTGCACCATTGTGCATAGAAATGGCAAATTTATGCGGGACATCCTGAGTGGTGGTTGCCTGGATCTGGCAGCGGAGCAGCGCCCCCCCTTCGCCGGTCCACAGCCGCCACGCAGCGCCTCTTTCGCTCGCTTTTGCGTCATAATGAACGCTGGTATCTCACCACCTATGGCCATAATCTAACAACAGACCCGAGTCGTTTTCAGACTTAGTCGTTGGCAGGAAACATAAAAGTGATGGATGGCTGACAAGGATAATGGCAAAGAGAAATGATGTGGATGTGGATGGAACTAGCGCTCTCCTGCTCTCCTCTCTTTCTCTCTCTCTTCAACACACATTGCCATTTGCCTTTTGCCAACTACTGACGTCAGTCGATAGGGGGCGGGGCGACCGCAATGGCCCAATTAATCCCAGGGCTGCGCTGACAACGTTGCGTGGGAATGGGACGTGGAATTTGTCTTCTGAAGACTACCTGAAAAATGGCGCCGAAGGATGCCTAAAATCGGGAACCTGGATCGGGTCAATGTGCGATTACCGAAAAAAACGTCGTGGGTGGGGTTGATGGGATCGTCGGGGGACGAGAGGTTGCGGACTCAGAACTGCTTGGTACATCCAGTATACTGGAAGCACGAGGCTAGGTTTTGGAAAAAGTTTGAAATATTTTCCAAATTTGGAAATGTTTTCAAAAATTAAATATGTCGGCTAAATTTGGATATGTTTGCAGAAATTGGAAATATAACTTTATTGACACTTTCTTGAGTATTCGAATATTGGTAGTGAAAATTGGCAATGATTGTCAACATTTCCATTTTGCAGAAATGGAAATGTTGACAAAAATTAGAAATGTTGACATCAATTGGAAATGTTTGCATCCATTGGAAATGTTTGCATCCATTGGCAATGTTTGCATCCATTGGAAATGTTGACAAAAATTGGAATTGCGGACAACAATTGGAAATGTTGACAAAAATAACTCTAAGGCGGTGTCTAATACCTGGGACGTTAAAATTTTAGGAACCCATTTTGGGTTTTTGGTGGAGGAGGAGGTGTGGCATGTATAAGCCAGTAGATGGCGCTTTTTAAAATCTAATTTTTTTAAATTTGAAATTAATTCGTGGAAAGCTTGCGAATGTGAAATTCATGTTTCTGATTAATCTACCTTGGGCTATTTATGTTCATATTACTTTGAATACTCTTGTTTATTTAAAAAAAGTAAAAAAAAAACTTGGTAAGAATCCAAAATTGTAGACGTAAAAATCAACGGTTGTTATCTGACGATTTTGGATTTTTACCCAAGTTAATTTATCGTTGAATTGAACGGAAAACTTCTAAATTTTAAAAACTTTTTCGGATTGGCCAAGGTTGATGCGTCATACACCAAGAAAGACAATAAATCTTGAAGTTATAATTATTTATTAAAACGAGAATGTTTCTAAAATGTTAGCATTGCAGGTATTAGGTTATAGATTACCTCACAAATACTTCCAAAGTAAAATGTTTTATAGATGGGAATATTCAGGCTCCTCCCCCTCCTCCTTACAAATACCCACGTAGCAAACCGAGCAAAAAAATGACGTCATTATTTCATCATGTATTGGTCAATTCGTAATAATTACGTCAATTACCAGAAAATGACGTCATTGTGGGCATTTTCTGCTAAAAAAATGACCACTCAGAACGCGCCATAAAATGACGTCATTTTTCGCCCAAAAGTGACCACATTGAAACGCGTCATATAATGACGTGATTTTAAGACCAAAACATGATATCATTTGATAAGGGAAAATTTACGTCGTTTGGTGGAACATTTTGACGTAATTTTTTGGTCATTATGACGTCAGTTATGGACGTCATTTGTCATTTTGCTACAAGGGTATGTTCATAAATTAAAAATGAAATTTGTGTCTCGTTCCACCATAAAGATATATCTGCTACAGGGATATCAAGGTTGATGCAAGATATGTTGGTGTTCAAGGTGACATCAGAACACATCAAATCAACATTTCATCCCATCCTGCGTAGATTAGCAATTCTTAAGGTTAACGTAGTTTATATTTAATTTCATTTACCTGGCATGCTTGTACACTGACTGGGCACTACGTGCTAATTATTGGGCTCAGATTGCCAATTACAGCTGCATCCTATGACAACTTAATTATCTATCAACAATGATAACTTTTAATGAGAAAACGAATGTTTACTTATGCTTTTTCATTATTTATAGATTGGCTGATGGCATATCCCTAAAATTTTCAATATTGTATCGACTGTTATCCTTCATTGTCATAATCTTCATTGATTCCTGTCTTTGATGACGCTCATTGCAATGAAATGTTCCTTCCCAAAGAAGGCTAAAATAACAGTGAAAGTTTGAAAAGTAAAAATTTTTACTTCAAAGATCTAATTTATCTTCGATCTATACTTTATATAGTATATCACTTATCTCATTGGTTTACAAAACGTTAAAAAACGAAGTCTATTTTGTCAAATTGTATACATTTTTTTACAAAATCGGTGCCAAACAAACGTAATCTTTTAACTAACACGTCGACACGTATTTCAAACTTATATCTTAGTTGTACGTGTTAAACAGTCACTATTTTCTTCATAAGTAAACTTTGTCTACTTTCACCCTAATGGTTCGAATATTAAAAACAAAAATAAAAAGCATACATGTATACTAAAGGCCACCAAACACGAGGACAGTTAAACATGTACATGTACATTGAAATAAATTGCGAGAAATTGCAGGAAAGTACATGTATACAACTGAAACAATGTTCTGTCGCTGCATACATGATGCGATCCCTATAGTATAAATAACAGCACTGTTTCAAAGGGAAATGGGGGTAAGGTAACTTGACAGCACAGCTTTTATTCCATCCTATGACGTACATCTTTCATGATTGTCTATCCAACAGAAAGAAACTTTCTGAAACGTCAGTTATTTACCAGAAATAAGTTGCTCAGAATAGTATCAGTTGCTGTGGAAATTTGTATATGGAAATTTATTTGCGAAGGAATTTTTTTTCCAACATACGGGGAAATATCAAGAAATAATACATCTGGAAACAAGTTTCGGGATATAAATTGCCTCGTGTGTGACGTACGGCCTTTAGAATGCAAAATTGGCGAAATGGAATTTGTTGCTAAAATGTCAATTAATCGACACCTACACATTTGTTGCTAAAATGCCATTTAATCGGAACCGACAAAATTGTTGCTAAAATGTACAATTTCTCCTGTCGATTATTCCGGGCCTCCAAATTCCGACATGCCAGTTCATGTCGTAAAGTTTAAAATGTTGCTACAGTTTTTAAAGAGATGAACTGTAACAAATAATTTTCTCAGACTATGGATGAATTTTTCATTTTTTGACACCATTGTCCCACTCGACCGGAATTTCGGGCGGAAATGCAAATTTTTGTACTTGTCGATGGAGTGTGACGGGGGAACTCGTCCCAACAAGATCCCTATTTTTTTTAATTTTTATTGAAAACATCAAAAATCACACGCCTACGGATTTATGACATCAGCCATTTTTCCAAAGACCAATTTGACAGCGCTGCCAAAACGAGCGTTCTCCAGACTGAAAGATGGCCGACGGCACAGTCAACCGGAAGCCACGAGGCACCCTGTACGTCCCGTTAATTCCCGACGTCGTTGCCGCAGTCGTCAGAAATGGATGACTCTTGTTGACAACAAACACGTTATGTCACGATTAGCCGACTTTGAGCCGCAACCCTAACTAGGGGGCCAATTTGGACGGGGGTGACACCTGTCCTAACCTGTCCTAGTAGTCCGGACAATAAAATGTCGGTGCGCTACCGTAGCACTTGCCCTGCTCGTTCCCATTGAGAAAACGCTTATTTTTGCGCAATTTTTCGGAATGGTGTCACGGAACGAGCCCCTTTCGCGAGGGGGGGAGCTACGTACCCCCCTCTCAACTTCACGCTCTTTAATTTCAATGGCGTTCGTCGCCATTTTGCAACGCCGCATTTTTCCTCGACTCATCATTATCGTGCAATAATATTATGCGCAAAAAGCGACGAATCATTTTCCCCCTGCACCTTCGGCGCTCTTTTCTGAAGGCGTTGTACGTCAACGTCAATCATTAAATCATTGTCGACAGCTCGGGACGCTCCCGGCTCCGTAGCGCCCTCTGCACGCGCTGGCGGAAACCGTGGTTGCGCGGCGCGCTTTTTGAAGTGCCGTCGTGGCGCATATTCCAACTTTTTTTGGATTTTCGAATAGTTGGGTCTGTTTCTAAATATGAAAATCGTTTAGTACATTTTGGCGAAGTTTGTGTACAGTGCACCATGTTTAGGGACAATTTAAAAAAATTTTTGGAACGTAATTTTGGAATTTTGTTAATTTAGATTTGATTTTGGAACGCACTTCACATTTACAGTACAGTATATAATTTTGTACATTACAGAGACAAAGTGTACATGACAGCACTTTATGACATGTTTAACCTCGCGTAATAATTTTGACTTAAAATAATTCTAGAAATTTCTCCACCCATTATATAATGATTATAAAACATGGAAAATTACGTATAAAAACCACCGAATTACCTAATTAGCAACACAAAATGATTAGCTAAAACAAAATTCTGAGATTTTTTTTCTTACTAATTAACCAACCACTTGAAGAATGAAATATAATTATGCATTATACTTCAACCCGTGATTTATGGAATGCCCTAAGGACATTCTGAACATACAGTACATGTACATTTAGCTAAGCGCGCATACTGTGCTGAACATATAATTGATGGGACGCCAGGAAAATTTCAGAAATTGGCAAAAAAAAAATATTTTTTTAATATGTTCGTCTATAATAGCATTTTATTTGAACAAATTATGAGAATTAACCAAACAGCTTGTTTTAATTATGTATATTGTTCTACAATAATAACTGAAAGCGGAAAAAGCTATATTTAAAGTGCAGCATAGATGATGGGACACTTTACTAAGCTTGAAATATTTTTACAGTATACATGTATACCGTTAAATAACATTTAACCCTTGTTAGATATGTTATTCAAGACGAACATATTTAAAAATTATTTTTATCTTGCCAATTTCTGAAATTTTCCTGGTGTCCCATCATTTATCTTGAGCACTGTATATATGTACAGTAGTTGCGAATGCTTTTGGTCATTGTGATACATATAATTTATGGAGCACCCGTGTATAAATGACCCATAGCACGCTCACGGGCAAAAACTGGGGTGTCAAAAGTCATCCCAAATGAGTCGGTCATTATTTATGGACGCCCCTCATCCGCTCAGGGGGAACAGATAATATCGCCTTATACTCGGAATGATACGGATATTTTTATCAGTCCTGTCAATGCCAATCACTAAATCATCCTGGAGCTCATAACATTAAAGCCAATTAACATTTCCAACTGGTTTTTCCCCTGATAATTGACTCGATTTCATTGTTTATTTGCTCGCTTCGACCTTTTTTTTTTCGGCCGGAGTTAACGAATTTCTTTTAATTATTAATGAGCTGAATAGTTTCTTTCTTCGGAACAATGGTGGGCTGATACCCGTGTTTTCTGTTTTCGAAAAATCTAAATTGGGCGTAAGTGTAGCCCTAATTAAAAATGGCCTAATTGGTGCGTTGCCTGTGATGACTTCATTTTGCAACTGTCCGGTTACTGGCTCAAACTATTTTTTTAAAAGAAATCAGAAATTCATTCCTGAAAACTGCGGTAGGCGGTTGTGTAGTTCTTATAATGGAGCACGACAAAGTGTTGAAGTTTTTCATATGTTCGAATTTTGAGATTATCCTTAAAGCTTTAAGTGCATGTACTGAAAAATTTACATTAACGTGATGAATTGAACGTTATGGAAATGGGGTACCGTTTTTTTTCTTCAATTGAATGAAAAAATATATACATGTATATATTTTTTCATTGTACTCTTTATATCAGGTAGTTAATGTTGTTTTTTTATCCAACTTTTTGACAGAAGTCACAGGGCGATTCTTATTCGATTATTTTTATTATGCTCAAGTGATTCCGTCCGTTATCGAGCAGTTAATGAACGCCTCATGTGTTCATCTAGATTCAAGACGATCTTAATTAAGCATGCGTTTGATCAAGTTTTCAAAATTTGCCATATTTTTATTGGTCAACATTATTGGTCAATAAGCTGAACTCCCACCCCCAATTCTTCCCCACATCATCATCATCATTAGTAATGTAAAATACACATTTCGAAATTCTAAATTATGTCGCAAGAGAATGCAAAAAATTGTCTGTAAGAAATTTGAAACTTTGCAGAATTGACCAAAACAATTATTGGAAAATATGAAAAAAAAAATGGTTAAAATTTTTGAAAAATTGACCGATAAAAGTGTGGACATTGTAACATTGATATTGGTCAATTTTTAAAAATTTTCAAGATTTTTATTGGTCAATTTTTCAAACATTTCAAGAATTTTATTGGTCATATTTACCCCCATTGGTCAATTTTTCAAAATGTTCAACATTTTATTGGTGAAATTTTAAACAATTTTCACCATTTTATTTGGTCAATTCTTCAAAATTCTCAAAAAATTTTGTTGGTCAATTTTAAAATGCACAACATTTTTATTGGTCAATTTTTCAAAATGTTCCACATTGATAGTGGTCAAATTTTCAAAATTTTATTGGTAAGTTATTTTTTTTTTTCAAAATGTTCAACATTTTATTAGTCAAATTTTTAACCAATTCCAACATTTTTATTGTTTAATTCCTCAAAATTTCCAACATTTTCATTGGTCAAAGCTTTCAAATTTCTTAGACAATCTTTTGTATACTTTCGCGAATTTCCCATAATTTCGAAAATTTCGGTATGTCCCAGACACCAAACATGCACGCCACTGCACTGCCTGTAGAATCAGGCCCATTGCCGACCGAGCCAAACGGGTAGATGTACCTAATTCGTTTTATGCACATTTAACTAAATCCCCGGCCAGGGGGGCGACAGGGCCCCCGAGTCCAAATAAACACAAAAACAAGAGTCTCGCGTCTATCGCCGATCGTAACCCTCGTGTTTATTGAATTTGTGTCATGTACAAGATTGCCTTTTGAGAGACCTTTCGCGCGAAGAAAAAGGGGGAAAAGCACCGGTTTTAGTTTAACGAGTTGAGGGGGGGAGGGGGGGGAGGTAGGTGAACTAAAATGCTAAACGGATTCTTGATTGCGTATGTTTTTGATGATGATATAGCCGCGCACTGACAACGTATCGATTGCGTTTAAAAGATTGTTAAAAACTCCGTCTTAACGAGTGCTGATGTGCCGATTGAGGCCGGGCGGGGTGAAAGGGGTGAAGGGTGCGGAAATGTGCAGGGTGTAGGGAGGTGAAGGGTGTAGGGAGGTGAACGTTAGCTGGCAAAGTGGCAGTTGGGTAATAATAATAGAGACGATATCGACAGTATTTATGAGAAGAAAAGCCAAAAAGACATATGTAAAAGCCACGGGATCGGGGATTGTGGGGGTGGGGGGAAAGTGTTCCCCCCCTCGAAGTTTGACGACGACACTGACTTAAAGTGCTCGTCTTTTCCTATCATTTCCCCGTGGGACTCATTGCTAACATTTAAAAGCTATCATTAACCCAACAATGACATGTTTGCAACAATATCGTACTTTTTTTTTCTCCCCTTCTTCTCTCAACACCTCTTCTCTTTTTTTTTCCCATCTCTTGATTATTGTACCCCCGTCTCTCCGACTTGTCTTTTTATTTCCTATTCGTAAATGTTGTCATATCGATAGGGCCTTGTCTTTTTATCATCGCTCTCTAAACGTTAACTTTTCTCTTCGGTTTTGAAAACTGACTCGCTGGCGAATATTGGGGGTGAAATATAAAAATTGACTTGTCGATTGGGAGAAGGAGCGAATCAGCGCAACACCGTGTCAAACACGTACATAGACCGCGTGAAAGCCGAGGGGGGAAAATGCGGGGGGACGGGGAAGCAATCTAGATACTGCGTGCATTGCCAATTTATGGCAAAAGACTATTAAAGACTATTTGAATAGCGTTTTATCTAAGCGATACAGGGTGGGTGGATGCACGAGGGGTGTTCATTAAGTTTCTCGCGATCATTTTTACAAAAAAAAAAAAAATGGCTGGGTGGATTTTTAATGAAATTTGTTGGAAAAATTATTCCATCATTCCTGGACGTATTTCAAAATGAAAAGATGTGTTTCAAAAATGTGCACGTGCTTGAAATTCGAAAGCAAAGCTGGACTCCGAGGAGATGGTGGCTCAGCAGCGGAGGCTCTTGAACATCCAAATATGTGTTGGATCTGCCCAAATCGTCATCGAAGTGTTTATTATTCTGCAAGTTTTATTCTGCACCCTTTTAGTGCATTTTGATACCTTTACCGTAGACGAAGGAAAATATGGAATGAAATTATTGTTGAAATTATTTGTTTTTAACTTTCAATATCATCTCATTTTCGAGCTATGCATCTTCGACGGTGGGTGTTTTAGAGGACGATGGGGCAAATGAATTTGGTCACTATGTATATTTTTTGTGGTAACCTGCAGTTTTAAGATAATTGTTAATGAATATTTCGAAAGTTAAACAATACCCAAGTTCTAGAATATCGTCAGTTCGAAGATCCTGAAAGATGAAAGCCAAACGAAACCTAGATTTTCAAACTAAAGTACGAGGTGTGTTCATTATGTTTCAACAATCATTTAAACGACTGTATGGATTTTAAAAAAAATGTTGGAAAGAATTCTTCCAACATTCCTGAACATATTTCAACATTAAAAGTTTCTCGCGATAATTTTTTACAAAACAAACAAAAAAATGGCTGGGTGGATTTTTAATGAAATGTGTTGGAAAAATTATTCCATCATTCTTGGCCGTATTTCAACATGAAAAGATGTGTTTCAAAAATTGCGCATGCTTAAAATTCGAAAGCAAAGATAAACTCCGAGGAGATGGTGGCTCATCAGCTGTACGTCTGTTGCTCGTTTTTTAAAGTCTATAAAGTGTTTCAGGAGCAGAAATTCGTGAAATGTTTCCCGTACATACATTATACTGTATTCATGCGAATTGCAGCTTAGACTAGACTTTGCAAATTAAGATATACTTTTCAAATGAAGTCCCGAGAAATGAGCGTGAGAAGAAAAGAGAGGTATACTTTTAACCCTCTTGTTATTTTCTTTGAATTGTCAAATAGGCTTGAAATGCGAAGTTCAAACAACGTTCCTAAAAGCGAAAATCGCTGTTTGTAACTCGAGAAAAGGTAAGAACATTCAGAATGCTTATTGCAGACACTTACCACTCGGCGTACACTAGCGCCACCAAACGGGATAAGAACGCGGCATGCGTTTTAAATGAGGGCGCACACAAAGAAAGCTTATCCGAGTCAGGCTGAGCTTACAACTAGCGCTTATCCTTGGAAATCCAAAAGCAGATTTTTAAGTCATAGAGTGGCACACAGATTGGTCAAAAGTGTTGCCAACGATTGTGTGCCGCATATGTACCGTAAAAACGTGTCCTGCACTCATCATGAGATGCTAATGCGCCTGTGCAAGGTTTTACGCGGAATGTTTCACCTAGCATAACGCATGCAGTGTCGCCACCAAATGCACTGACCATCACGCTGATATCAGCATTCATTGTGTGCTTATAAGCTGAGAACAAGAAGATGAAAACAAGCAGGAAAGAAACTGAAAGAAGCACGTCGAAAGTAAGCATTCAGTGTTTTCTCACCACCCTTACAATGACTTCGAACTTGTAAAATATTCTATCACATTTCGGCTATTTTGTGTTATTATAGGGAACTAGCACGTTTTGTTTTAATCCATTTTCATAAAATACACTAGCGGTCCCCGGCCACGCGTTGCGGCGGCTGAACTCCTTTCCCGACGAATTCCTGCCCTGATGAAGGCCTAAACAGGGTTCCCCCAGAATTTCCCTTCCCGACTTTTCCCT
>JAQGAO010005383.1:0-13671 GCA_034697705.1 Ommatoiulus sabulosus
ATTCCTTCTTGGAATGTGCTTCATTCCCCAGCTCCGACCTTGGCCGCTCTCACAAAATAAACATTTTTCTCTCAAATCAGGCATTTTTCAGACATAAGTATGCAATACATGTATATATTACAAACAGGGAATTTTTTTAAATTGTAAAAATCTTACCTTTATACAAAATGCAAGTGTATGATGTGAGAATAGCAACAGTTTTCAGTTACTGCTGGTCAGTTGTAATAACACTCGATAAATACAGATGCTTCTTATAAACAGAAATGACTTGCTGGCAATAGTAAGAAGTAAGGTATAAAAGTACATGCATTTGCGCCATGTAGCAAAAAGGTCTTTGTCGCACTATTTGCCCAAATTTAAACAATAAATAGAATTGTTTTGGAAAAAAGATATTTTTGATGATAAGAACAATTGTGATATATTTTGTATAGGATTTCGGTATTTTCCAATCTTTTCACATTAATGTGTCAAAGAATTTTGGGAAAGGAGGCAGATTTTCCGCTTCCTTTGAGTAACCGCCATTGTACAAAGCACATCCGGCTGCCCCACTTAGGTTAACTTTTGGGAATACTAAATTGGTGGCTAAATTTGTGCGTTGGTCATTGATTGGGGTAACTGACACCATCATTTGCCGAGGCCCCTAAATGGCTGAGGCCCTTGAGCTGCAGCTTAGGCTGCTTATGGGTAAATCCGGCACTGGCTTTTCCCGACTCAGCCTTCATGGGTCTCCACAACATTTTACCAATTATCTACCGCCCCTGCTATGATTCCCTCTGGGGTGCCTTCGTCGCAGCCGCTGCATTTTCCGAACTTAAACTTGGCGGTGGCGCGCCCCTTTGCGGTCACCAGTGTGCCTTCCTGCACCGGATCCCAACTGCCTTCCATGTTTCAGGCATGACTAACGATCCGTTCTTCGCTGGTCATACCGGCATTGACTGCGGCACCTTTGCCCTCCCCTGGATCTGCTGGGCTACTTCCTTACTCGGCTCCCTCTGCGGTAGCTTTGTCCGTAGTGTGGCCCTAGTTGCTAGCCTCTGTGGGGGCTACTTCTATGCACCGTCCTAATTTGTGGATGGACAAATTCCCTTCGTTCGATGGGGTTTCAGACGTCGACGACTTTTGAAAACCTTTCCTGTCATGAAATGCTTATGGCTGTTGCGGAGAAGAAAGCCATCCAGCTACGTACCCACTTGACAAGCACGGCATTGTATTGGTTGGTTAATTTGTCGCCTGCTCTTCAGGTTGCCCCATGGCAAGAGCTTCAGGCTGCGTTGGTTCACATCTTCCGCCAACCTTGTTGTGTTGCAGGCCACTGGAAGGAGTTACTAGATCGTATCCAGCATCAGGACGAGTCTGTCTCTGCTTTTCTCATTGCCATTAAGAGTACATGTCGGCATCTTAACCCTTTGATGCCTGACAATATCATCTTGTCATATTTGATGAGCCGCCTTGGGTTTCCAGCTTGGTTCTCCGTCTCTACGCATTGCCCTACCACTAGGTTGGAGCTTTGGGCCTGCATTTATGATATGGAGGATGTATTGTCTGTCCATCGCTTGGCAGGGTGGTCTCTCCAGAAACCTTTTAAGGGCATGGTTAAGCCTACTTTGCAGACCACCTCTTCTTTGTGAAGCACTACGCACACAGCGACTGTTTTCAACTCGTCGCCCAGCATGCATCGCCCTATTGGCAAAGTGACCTGTTTTGGTTGCAATATGCTGGGGCACTATCGTACCGAATGCCCCACCAATCCTTCGGTTGGGCGCCGTCCTTCACAACGCCCGCCTTCCAAAGGCTCTGCGGCTGCTGGCGTGATGCCTACTCATACTACTTCTTCGGCGTCTCCCCTCCGGTGTCCGGCCTTCCCCCGGCGCAGAATTCCATTGCTTCCGCTTCTATCGACCAGCCTGCGCCTATTCTTAGGTTAATGTTGAGCCTCATCCACGTTTGGTTGTCCATCAATGCTTTGGCTTGCATGTCCCAATTGTACACCGGTTCGGAGGACACCCTAATCTTCTGCCTAATTTGCCTGCTGATGCTGACACCATTGTCAACGTCAATGGCCACCAGCAACGTTGTATTGGCACATGTGTGGCGCCCATTACCGTTTTGAGCCATTCCCTTACATTCCCGTGTCCTGTTGAGGACGTTCCTAATGATCTCATCTCGCTGGGTTAATATTTTCTTTTTGAGGCCTGACTGGTCCTCAATAGTTGTATTGTTCTTTAAGTCCGCTATTCTAACTTTTGCTTTGCTGGGAGTGGGCTCACAAAACGTCCTCTCCAGTTTTGAATACGCATTTATTTTAACCTCTATTTAAATGATTTGTACCTTAAGTTAAATTTAAATCTAAAGAGTTTAATAAATAGCCTTCTGTTAAGAATCTTCGATCTTATTAGTGAAAAACGCGTTACAGAATTTCGAACAAAATTCTGCATTCATAGCTATTAGAATCAACTGATTTGGTCATAGGCCTATGACCAAAAACGACTGCTGGACACATATCTGGGCTGATATAATCCAGCTAATATCTACTTCACCATTAAAATAAATCCGAACTGTAAGTAAAAAACATTTCACCAACTCTCGATGCCACTGATGGAGCGAGATTTTCCTGGATCAAGAATTGCTACCGCTTGAGGAAAATCCCTGACTTCAACCTGAAGTCTTCCATCATTTATCTACTTAAGGGACTTATTAAATTATTCTATTCATTCTTCCATTAATAAATGGTCGCATTCCACATCTTGTACAGCATTAATGTCGGTTCCTCTGCTTTGAAAACTCTACGTCCGAATTTTGCCAACAAATGGTAGCAGAGCGTGGTTGGCTCTCTACTACGCATATTTCATCAACTCACGTGAGTGTAGAACATTTTTTAAAAATACAAGTCGGTTTTTTCGGCGATTTTTGTGAATTTTTTTTGGGTTTTAAGACCTAATTTTTGAACATTTCGTGAAGTTTTCGTCGCTGCAACACCTGCTATCCTGCATGAGCGTGAGATCTTTTTGCTGCTTTGATTAGTCTGCAAATTTTAGGACTTCAGAGAACGAATCTACAAATTTTGTTGTTGTTTGGATATTTTTTTTATTTGCTAACGAATATTTTTGAGTAGATGTCCAACGGATTCGAGGGCAAAAAGTTTAATTCGATAGCCAAGCTGACTGGTCACAACTATTGCGACTAAGCATACGAGGCGTAAATATTGCTTGAGGAAAGAGGACTCCAAGAATTCATCATCGAAGACAAGTTGGTACCTGGTGAGACTGCGACGGATGCGTAGAGGCGCGATTGGCATCGACGGATTAAGAAGGCTCATGCTAACACTGTGCCTGGCAGTAAGTCCGGACATTAGATCTCTAATTAAACAGTTTAAGACAGCTAGGGGTATATGGACAAAGTTGAAATCCATCTATCAACCGAAGACAGGGCAAAGAATAAATCAGCTGCGCAAGAAATTCTTGCGTCTAATCATCAAGCCAGATGAAGACAAGGCCATCTTTCTGTGCCGCGCTGAGGACGTTGCCACTGAATGCAGAAACATAGGCATAGAAATACAGCCTTACGAACATGCATTTCAGTATATCGACAATCTCCCTGACATATACGAAACAATAATTATTCACCTTTTGCAGCTCAGTTTAGATGACCTCACACTGGAGAAATGTGCGGAGGCCTTGATCAATGAGCACATGCGAATCACTTTTAAGAAGGAGAATAGTCAAGGAGCTTCTGGACAGGTCGAGGGGGCAAGCACTCTCTTCACTGCGAGACCTAGGGACAGTAATGGTAAAATAATTTGCTACAAGTGTAGTGAACATGGCCATTACGCAAAAGATTGCAGATCCACCAGAAAACCTCAAGAATTAGCCTATCCCAAGCTCAGGCGAGCATGTCCAAGGCGAAAGCCAAAGCCAAGGACTACAGGTCAAAAAGGAAGAAGAAGTCAGCAAATACTGGATCCAGCAACGAGGACTCCAAAACACAGGTCAGGCATAGAACCCCAAGAACTTTCATGTCAAGGTTCCCTAGAGACAGTTTTTCAAACGCTGAGGTAATTAACCGCGGGTGGTGGCTGGATTCAGCTGCCACTGGCCACATTTGCCACGACATATCCTATTTTCAGACTTTGACTCGCTGTGTACCAAGCCTGCTGAAAATGGGCGATGGTACCACCATGGTGGAAGGCAGTGGTAACGTTCGATAAAGTGTAACTTATAGGAATAAATTTTCTGACATTGTTTTTTTGGATGCGCTATACATACCAAGGTACGGCCACAACCTCATCAGTGTCTCGAGTATGGAAAATAAAGGACTTTCGCTGTGGATCCACAAGTGGAAGATAACTGTCTATGAGAACGAAACCATGGAACCATTAGCCGAGATGGTCAAGAAGAACCGTTTGTATCTACTTCTGGGAAAAACAATGGCTGGTAATTTTTAAATTGCTCACCTTACTGTAGATCCTACAGGGACACAAGGGAAGGCCCAATTTGCAATCCATGGGGCAACTCCTGCAGATCCTGCAAATTTTTCCGCCACGATGCTGTGGCACAGAAGATTCGGCCATAAGAATATCCGAGGAATCGCAACTACTTTCAAAAACAAGAGCGTCACTGGGGTGGATGACGTGTGATTGGTGACTGAAGTCAACTGTGACAGCTGCTACTTGTGCAAACAAACCAAGACAAGCTTCAAGCACGCTGTTGAAACCAGGACTTCCAAGCCGCTGCAGTTAATCCACATGGATCTTTGGGGACCTGCCTAAGTCCAGACCAGGGGTGGTAATTGGTACAACTTGGTAATTATCGATAATTACTCACGTTTTTGTTTCGCGATCCCTATCCAGTCAAAGGACCAAACTTTCGAGAAAAAAGTGGACTTTAATCAAATGGAAGAAAATCAGACTCGTCAGAAGACTGCTCGAGTGAGATCGGACAACGGGATGGAATTCTGTTCAGCTAAGATAGAGAATTTCCTGACTTCCAAAGAAATCTGGCATTGGAAGACAAATGCCTACTCTCCTTAAATGAATGGGGTAGCTGAACGGTTAGACAGGACACTGATAGAGCGAGTACGCAACGTCATGACTGATACTAACCTACCCAGCAACATGTAGGGTGAGTTAGCTGTTGCTTTTACTCACTTGAGGAATCGTTTTTCCAGCAAGAAATTGGATGGAAAAACCCCACACGAGCTGTACCCTTGCAAGGTACCATCTGTAAGGCATCTTTGAGCCATCGGTTCGGAGTGTTACGTCCTAAAAAGCCCCACGCAGCGAAATGGTAAGCTTGACACCACAAGATGGAAAGGGACGTCTTTTGGCTATGCACTAAACACCCACAGGTACCGTGTACTGAATCGTTCGACAGGTCAAGTAACGGAAACGAAGCATGCAAAAATCATCGAGATAATAGCTTTAGTGGCACAGTCTACGATCCCCTCTAAAGTTCAGGAAGCGCTTGTGAGTCGTTCCAGGGGTCAAACTTCAAAAGGCATCCAGGTTCAGGCCAAACCTTTGAGATGTCAGAGTGTGGATCTGCCACCAATCATCACCAGTACCTGCACACAGGCTCCAGTCATCACACCGGAAGGTAGATCAACTGGTAATGGTGACCAGACATCGGATTCTCGAGGCTCTTCATTCCCGTGGACCAGGGTCGTCAACACAAGGATGACAGTTGCACAGAAAGGAACATTCGAAGTGCGCTACAACCACAATGATGGTGAAACTATCTACCACCACCAAGCTGGGAAGGCATGGCATGCCGCAAGGAACTTTCCGTATAACGAATCCAAGTTCGATTTTAAGGTGTCGTCAAATTCTAAGTTGACAGGGGAATTCAAGGCTCCTCTACCAAATCGAACCCCGATGTGATTGGGGATGCTCTTTCCACTGCAAATGCGAGTGCTTTAGTTTGTGCGCCACTTGCTATGATCACGGTCGTCGAACCAAAATCATACAAGGAGGCTATGACCAGTCCTCAACGGGATAGATGGACAGAAGCCATAAACGAGGAAGTGGACACCATGGAAAAAAGGAATGGGTTTGACCTTGTACCTAAATCCCAGGCTGGTAAAACCCTTGGCACCTGCTAGGTGTTCAAGATAAAGAAGGACATCGAAGGCCAGATTCAAAGATATCGTGCATGCCTGGTGGTCCAGGGCTGTCGACAGGTTCCATGAGTAGACTACGATGAAGTCTTCTCACCTGTTGTTAACTTTGTAATAATCTGGCTATTACTTATGCTTTTAGTTGTGCGTCAGGGCTGGGTCGACACCCACCTCGACGTAAGATGTGCTTACCTGTACGGGGACCTAAACTAGGAGTCGTATATTCGACCTCCGGAAGGCTACAGGGACGAGAATGACACAGAGGTCTGGCGTCTCAAGAAATCGCTTTATGGTCTACACCAAAGCGGACGTCAGTGGCACATCAAACTTCTAGCCGAATTGGACAAGATGGGCATCAAAAAGATGGTCGGATACGCCTGCGTGTTCACCAAAGACGACAAGGCCGTATTTTTGATATATGTAGATGATATTATTGTCATTGCGCCTAATTCCAATGTTTTGAAATTTTACGTGAATGTTCTGTCCAACTTGTTGGCATCTCCAATTTAGGTCCTGTCAAGAAGCTACTTGGCGTATGTTTTGACAAGATTGGTCATGATATATACCAAAAGGACGATATCTCGAACCTAGAACGTGAGTATGGATTTTCACCCAACTCTTTGGTGAAAGTACTATTTCAAGTTGGGGCAACAGTTTCAAAAGTGAGCGATGGCGAGAGGGAGGACACAACTTTCCCATACAGAGAACTGATCGGCAGTTTAATGTTTCCATCCAGCAGGACATGACCAGATATTCTTTTTGCTACTATCCTGCTTCGCAATTCAACTGTGCTTATTCGTTAACCCATGTTAAACTGTTGTTGCAGATTTTGCAATTGGCAGTGAACACCCAAGATTACCGCATCAAGATTTCATATTGTGACTCTAACATGCTAACAGCGTACGCTGACGCTTCATGGGCAAGTGACAGGGACGACCGTAAGAGTTCTGGGGGCTTCCTCATCCTGAATCTGTAAAAAGCAGTCTACAGTCGCACTCAGCTCCATGTTTGCCCTTGGTCTACTCGAATTCGTTGGCTGCCATACACTTCTCAGAAAATGACACTGATACGAGCCGTACCAAGCATATAGCCATCAAATACAACTTTGTAAAGGATTGGATTCAACAGGAATTCTTTGAACTCAAAAGTGTACCTGGCACCGACAACGTTGGCGATATCTTCACAAAGCCACAGAGTTTCCTTAGATTACAGTTTTTCAATAAAATGATTTTTGATGGCAGCGACTAAATAAAAGTGCTGGCTCAAAAAGGGGGCATTTGTTGGGGGATGTTTTGCGCCACACTGTGTATTGATTGTATTATGTATAAATTGCATTTTACCCATTGATTGATAACGGATGAGATCGGTTTGAGTTAACTGTTTTTAGATATGTATGTTTGCAATGTGCTTTTTGCTTACATGTATGTGTTTGGAGTGCCACTTGGCACTTAACATTTCACACATTTATGCAAACTCAAATTCACTGTCATCAAAGGATTTAACGTAAGTCTTGGCAAAAATACCGTTCTTAATTTTCTCACACTATTAATAAATGTTCTCAGCCTAGGAATGTCCTGCGCCTAGGAATGTGTTACGCAACCGCACAACACATTCTGCATGAATAATTGATTCATGACAGCGTTTAAAATTAAAACGCATCACTAACGTAATTTATTAACTACAAACATTTCGTTTAAATTAATATTAGAAGATTCTTTGGCTGTCTGTTAAATCCTAACAGAGGAAACTATCAAATCCCCCGCCACAGAATGAGCAGTGAAGGTAAGTGGGACAAGCGCCATTGCTTTGCAAGCACTTGTGCCCAAGTTACGGCATTGGGCCTGAGGCCCTTTACTACCTTGCTCTTCTGCTTTCCCAAATGGAGGGAAAAAGGTTAGAGTAAGACCTGAGACTTCCGTTTATCCCATCACAGTGACTTAGCCAGTTTTGAGCGTCTGTGACGCCATTTCCTGTGAAGACTTACAATAGTTGTTATTGCAGTTCAAGTCCACAATTTTTTAACTTCAGCTTTCTAGGAGTGGACACACAAAACATCCTCTCCAGTTTGAATTCGCTTTTGTTTAACTTCTATTTGAATTGTGCATTTGTAATGCTTCTAAGTTTAAATCTCAGTTGTTAAATAAATAGTTTTCTGATAAAAATTATTCAACTTTATTTCGGGAAAATAAGTTGCAGAATTTCGGACGAAATTCTGTGTTCTCAAGCTGAAAAACTCTGCTGGTTTGGTCATAGGCCCTTGACCAAACAAATTGCCGAATTTCTTTATCTGGACTGATATACGTCAGCCACTATCTACACCACTATTGAGGGAAAATTTAACTGTGAGTAACGAACTTTTCACAACATCTGGATGCTGCTGATGGAGTAAGATTTAAAAGGATTAGCTACCTGTCCTTGTAAAATACCTGACTTCAAGGTGAAGTCTTCCATCGTTTATCTGCTTAAAGATCCATATAATTATCCAATTAAATTTCTAAGCAATAAATCGGCGCTTTTTATAACATTTGTGAAGCATTAACGTCGGTACCTCTGCTCCGTAAATCCGACGTCCAAATTTTGCCAACACTCCGCGCTCGGTTCGTTTACTCTGCTAGATTAGATGTTCGAGCACATGCACATCGACCTGGTGGGACCGCTTATATCATCTTAGGGTTTCAGCTACGCCTTCACTTGCATCGACCGCTTTACACGCATGGCCAGATGTCATCCCGATAATCGACATCACGGCCAAAATGGTGGCCACCGCATTCGTCCAGGGTTGGATCGCCCGCTTCGGCTCAGCTTGCCCGGATAACGACTGACCAGGGCTAGCCGTTTGAATCCTTCCTCTTCACAGCCTTGTCAGCCATGCTAGGCACAAAACGCATCAGAAACACACCATACCACCCAGCTGCAAATGTCCTTGTGGAACGCTTCCATCGACAACTTAAGGCCGCCATAAAATGCCACAGTACGGATCATTGGGTCGACATATTGCCTCTTGTCCTGCTTGGGATACATTCGGCAATCATGGAGGTCATTGGCGTGTTTGCAGCTTTGCTGGTGTATGGGACCACTCTTCGCCTACCAGGGGAATTCTTTGAACCTGGTTCGACTTCAGTGGACCCGGACCTTTGCAGGCCGACTCCGCGAGACAATGGACATGCTCAGACCGACACCCACATCCTCTTAAGGCCGCCCAGCGGTCTTCATCCCAGCAGCCCTGCAAATGGCGACGCACGTCTTCGTCCACCATGATGCAATCCGCCGCCCGCTACAGGCTCCTTACGACAGTTCGTTTGCCGTCCTGGCACGCCCTGATAAGACATTCACTCAGCATCAGGAAGCGACGCTCGACCGGCGGGATCGACTAGATCAAGCCGGCATTCATGACAATCGAAGACGCGACACCTCCAGTCGCCAACCCTCCACCGCCACCTCCGGCTTCTCCGGTCCTGCCGGCGGCTTCAACACCAATACCGACTACGACGACCCGAGCAATCTAACCAGCGCCACTAGCACCCTCAACGATACGGCAACCCCCTTCGCCGGTGACGTCAAGTGTCGATCCACGTGTTCGGTTCAGCACTAAATACTTACAACATTGTTACTGGTGAGGGAGTACTGTAGCTGTGCTAGGCAATCACATTGGCACTAGCAGACGCTCCGACACGCGCCACGAGAGGGCGCTCAAAGCCAGGCATTGCAGGTTTTGATTACCCTGTAAGCCTGGGTACAAGACAACGGTCTTTAACCTTTGCCCTTCGACTCGAACGGACGTGTTCGCAACCGCGCTGAAGAATCGACGCCATGCCACGCGTTCATCACTCAAGTGGACCCAACCTGCAACGAAGTGGATTCTCACCACAAGGCCTGCTGTATAAAGTTAGCGAACTCTCCCGTGAAATTTTCGACGCCTCAACTCATTGTTGGAGCCAAACACGCGGTTCATTGCAAGCGCCCTTGTTTTCGTCCGTACACCCACGTGCGTGCTGACTGCTCGTTTAGCTGCCTTAATTTTTGCATATGTGTGATCGTAAGTTTTTGTTCACGCGATCTGCACGCACGCTTGCATTTGTTTACTTCTGTTTTTAATAAAAAAAACGGACGCCCACGCCTGTAGTACTGTGTTTTCATGTGGGGAATTTAATACACTAAAGTTGCATCTAAAATAACTTCAACCCTCAAGATTCGACATTTTCGTTTAGCATAACGAGCGAGCTTTTCCTTGGTTTTTTCGTAAAACTTCTCCAGTTCGAGACTCACACTGTAAAAACATTGTCTTATTTCCAGATGGTTTTTCTGTCTTGTATCAGTTTTTTTAAAAAAATGTCATCTTAATTTCTGACAATTTAATAAAGTAAGACATTTTACATTACTGACTATGTTGGGGCAATTGCATTTAGTTTTATAATGTATCTTAATTAAATAGCCACATAATGTGTTCGAAATGAGCAAGACAGTTAAAATGTTTAAAATAAAGGTTTGAAAAAAATGCTTATAGAAGGCATTACCTTATGACCTTACTTCCTGTCTTAAGTGTGGGAATGTCATTTTATTAGAGGAGGAGCAATGCTTTGAAAACAGGGAAAAACCCTGTTTACTGTATTCAGCTGCATACTGAAGGAAGTTGGACAATTCCATTTTATTAGAAGGGAAGCACTGTTATGAATCAGAGGGAAACCCTACTTGTTGTATTCGGTAGATTTTATTTTAGAATGGATAAATTGCATACCTTAAGTTGCTGTTGACCAGAAAATCACTTGAAATTTTTAAATAGGAATGTATTCTTTAAGAGTAGAATTAGTTGAATTTTGAGGCCAAACAAGATTATCTACTCAAAGACAAAATGAAACAGAATTAGATAATTTGAAGGAGACATTTGGTAACCATCAGACAAAGGAATCTAATAATGGACAACCCGTGCTTGCAATCAACTCGAGATTTTAAGAATATGTGGAACTTGATTAACCAACGAAGATTTTGGATTAAAGCAAAATCTGTGACACTTACCTACAAATTGGACATGCTGATTTAAGTAAGTTAAGTAGTACTTTAATGGACTATTAAAACGGAAATATTGGCATGTTTTATTTTGCACTATAGAATAAGAAGATTAGCTGACTTTTAATTACTACTTAGTAATTTAAGCACATTGTGTCAATTATTTTTGAAAGCTATTATTTTTAAAATTTATCATTCATATATTTGTTAATTATAAAATAATTAAAGTACTAATTCCTTGTTGAAAATGTTATAGTTTCCATTTAAAACCTAAACATAGAACAAAAATTAAACCAAATTATATGTCTGAAGCTATTTGTTTTTCTGTTTAAAAATAAATATGAGGTGTTAAGCAAGGAAAAAGTGCATAATGTAATCCAGTTATCATGCAAATATTGATCAAAATTTATTTTTGAATATCTACATGAATAATTTTAATTAATACACTGCTTAATTAGAAGTATATTTTTAATAATTATTTTTTTTGAAATTATACCAAAATTAAAAAAGATACACGTTGTAATTTAATATATATGTGAATACTAAATTTTTTCAGGTAAATAAGGATTTACTAATAAATTTGTCATACGGAATTTCAAAAGGCCTACTGTAAATTTCCCATGTACACAAATACCATACAAGGTAAAATAAAACAATATAGTATATTTTTATGTAAAATTTTCTATAATTTGGGACTAACTTGTCAATTGTTTAATTTCAACAGAAGCCGAATTAGAAGTGCCAACTATTGCAAGAAAAATACAACCTTAATAACCACCTTTACCTCAAAGTGGTCATTGAAGTTTAGAAGGTAAATATTTGATTCTTTATGGAAATGATTATTTTCAAGTAAAATTTTTTTGTTAATTACAAATTTACTCCATTTAGGTTGTAACTGAAATTTACAACACTTGTTGACCATCTCAAGCACTAAAATTTGCTTTCTACATGGATGGACACACAATTTCAGCTGCTTTTGTAATAGGAAATTGAGGTATTTTAGTGAACAATAACAATGATTTGCCAATTTTCAGTATAATGTATGCTTTGTTGCAATCCCATTATATGTGTTTATGATTTGATATCAGAATTTGCTTTTGATTTAACACTGTAAATTTTGTTTTATTTAGAGAAAAGCTCAAATGGCTATGTTTTCTGTATGTTTCTCAATTGACATTTTAATTCATTTTTATGAAAATAACAATTTTGATTAGTTCATTATTTTTGGGCTGCTGAAGTTATAATTTGAAAACAATTCTGTTTGACATTTCCTTTGTTTAATTTGGTGTGTATAATTATTTCAATTCACACATTTTTGTAATCTTTACCATCGTATCAATAAATGATATTTCTGTTTACACAGTAATACAGTATTTTGTATTCGTTTTAAGATGCTTTTGGTAACTGAAATATATTTTTCAGTCAAATTAAATGTCTTATATTTATTTCAATTCAGTGACATTTCATGACAGTTTTTAAGACATCAATTTTTGATGCTTAAAAGGTCTTGAATTAGCCTACAACGAAATAACACTTAAAAGGTCTGAAATTCAGATAGAAATTTTTTACAGTGCAACTTGCTTGAAAACACGCAACTTTCCTAATTTTTGCAAGAGTATAATATTTCCCGCGATGCATGTCTGTTTCAGAATTCCCCCAGAAATTGCATTTTCAACTTCCCTGTCTTTCCAAGTTTTCAAAAAATTTCCCTGACCAATGACAATGTGAAAGATTGAATATCTTCAGAACTGGACACTGGAAAATATTTCTTAAAATTTACTAACAACAATTTTGAAATTTTTTTAAAATGGCAAAATTTGGTATTCTGAGAATGTGGGAAATTTCGCAATTTTTTCCTCGGAAAACCTACAAAACTTTACAAAAATTTACATTTACATTACAAAAAAATTTGTTATCGGAAAACCTAGAGAATTTTTAAAATATGTACCTTGAAAATATGAAAATTTTTGCAATTTTGTCCTCAAAAAACGTGGAAAATTTAATGTTTTCCTTGTTCAACGTGAAAAATTTTGCAAATTTTTCCTTGTAAAATGTGGAAAAGTTTGCAATTTTGTGCTCGGAAAACTTGGAAAATTTTGCAATTTTGTCCTCGTAAAATGTGGAAAATTGTGCAATTTTGACCTCAGGAAAACATGAAAATTTTTGCAAATTTGTTCTCTGAAAACGTGAGAAATGTTCTAATGTTCGGTTCGGAAATTGGCTTTGAGCTAACCATGTTGAAGTATTACTTTTGTATCTCTACAACATGTCTACCGTAAAAACTGAATTAAGCGCCGTACCCGCAATACGCGCCTACCTCAATTAATCGCCGGGGGGGGGGGTTTCCGAAATTTGCACATAAGCGCCGGGCCTTCATTAAGCGCCGGGACCTTCATTAAGCGCCCACCCCCCCTTTTTTCGTTTTTGCACTTTTCTTGAAAGTTATATACCCTATTGTCTTTCGCTCAAATTTGTTATAATATGAAGGAAAAATCAATCAATATTGTTCATGTTCAACAACAACGTAGCTTAGTAATGCAATAAAATGGATCCTTC
>JAQGAO010005384.1:0-13670 GCA_034697705.1 Ommatoiulus sabulosus
AAATCAAAATTAAAATTGAATTAAATTTAGATCAATATTGATGCATGATTGAATATTTAATGCTGTGCCCCACGAATTTTCTCATCTTTTACCCAATGTATGCATGCTTTTAGAGGTTTCTAAGTGCCTTTGTGACATGTCGGATCATTCTTTCATGTCATTTACCTTTGACTAATCTCTGGAATTTGTTTCATTGTATATGATGTTAATTTTGTTACATGGCATTATCTATTTGTTTCTGTTTAGAGCTTGAATAAAGGGACATGGTCCCGAAACGTTGCTAGTAATTTTAGCAATTTGGTCGTCGTCAGGCATTTATACTATGCATTAAATGTACAGTATATTGGAACTGACCCAAGTAGCCTAATTTAAAAATTGCTTATGCAGCATACAACGAGGCGGAAGACTCCATTTGAACTTCCAAGTCCATGCATCTCATGCAGCATATACACAATTTTGATGAGTCTGCACTCTTGAATCGCATGCAAGCTGCAATAATTTACACGTATACTGCATATTAAAAAAAATTGTTCCTACTGAAAAACTGAAAGAGGTGGTATTAAAAATAGAAGCTCTGGCATACATACATGTACGTCTAATTTAGTTAGCGAATCTTTAGCGTGTCATTATTTAATATTCCGCCATTGCAATTTTTAGCATCAGGCATTTATATGAAAATGGTTTGGGGTTGGCTAGGCCCGGTAAAAACACGCGGTGTAATTGTATCGCGGTGAAAGATAATAAGAGCGTATCCGGAATTAATTTTTTCTGCCCTAGTCGCAGAAACCTACACGAACACGCTGAAAGGGCTTCGT
This sequence comes from Ommatoiulus sabulosus, assembly GCA_034697705.1. Classification (NCBI taxonomy): domain Eukaryota; kingdom Metazoa; phylum Arthropoda; class Diplopoda; order Julida; family Julidae; genus Ommatoiulus; species Ommatoiulus sabulosus. Next base: position 816 of record JAQGAO010005384.1, read on the forward strand.
CATTTCAGAACTCGTAAACTAATTGATTCGCTCGCAGCTACAGGAAGACGACGTAGAAGCCACTAAATTGCGAAAGGCTTCTATATAAATGTAGATGAAAAATTCATAACGGATAATTATACCTATTATATTTGGGTAGATCAACCCTTTTGGTCTTATGACTTAACCGCCTTCATTTAAATAAAGTGCATGCACCTGAATTTCAAGAAGTTCCTTTAACTCGTTCGAGAATCATCACTTTTGATGACAAACTTATTTCAGTGTAAATCCAGTACATGTAGTTAAGTAAAGGAAAGAAACATGGATAATCTAATCTCCGCTCCACAAATCACTTTGTTGTGAAATTCATAATGTATGACTTGGAAAAAGATTCTGTTAAGGGACACAGAGGCCTTTATTTATTCAATATTCAAAACTGCGAAATCTGACAATGCTTAATTGCCCTCCTGATTCATATGCATGTTCCATTTCATTTACTTTTTTTTGAGAATTCACGTTAAAACTTAGATAAATTTTATAAAATATCCATTGGTAAATTTTGCAAATTTATGGAACAAACCCTAAATAAACCTTATGAAATTTGATTTGGAATAAATTTAAAGGTAAATTTGTAAGCTTAAATTTTTCCACACGCATTTCGCAAAACTTAACTTCTGCAAGTTGTTTTATACATGTACATAAAATCATCTTCTCATTCATGAAGGTCAATAAAACTGTCTTGAAAACTATATTGATTGGGTTACGTAAACAGTTCCATCTGATTGTTATAATTTTCAAAGTGGATTTTGCACTTTGCACAGTTATTATAGGTTGATTTTATAAATTTTTGTACTGTTAATTTTTCAAAATAATAAAACTTCTCTTTGGACAATTTAGGTAAATTTCGCAAAACATTCTTAAGTCAAGTGTGGTGAATATCATAACTTTTGCGAAATGTTTTTTGGAAAATTTTAAAACATTCTCGACATTTTTCAAGGATAATTTTGCAAAAATGTTAACGTTTTCCTAGCTCAATTTTGCAAAATTCTCAATATTATCTACTCTTAATTTTGAAAAATGTAGGCCTAAACATTTTTATTGATCAAATTTTCAAAACTTCCAATATTTTCAATGGTCAATTTGGAAACATTTTCAAACCTCGTATTCTTTCGCGAATTTTCCTTATTTAGAATGTCGCATTTTTGTTTTACATTGCAAATGTGGGAGAGGGAGGACCTGAGTTTATTCTGTCACCAGGGCGCAAAACGTGCACGCTACGGAGCTGAGCAGCACAAGTTGTATGGCATGAAATAATGGTGCCAGTGCAATTATAAATTCATCAAGCTTTCCTGCCATGCATTTCTCCTATGTACGGTTGCATACATACAGAAATCAAAACGTCACTCGTAACTTGGCGGAGTTAGCGATAAATAAATGTCGTAAGCGTACCATTACACTAATTTTACGGCGCCATACAACTAATAACTATAAGAACGTAACAATGCAATGTTACTTGCGACACGTTTTCTGAAACCTTCATACGTCACTTCCTATTCAACTGCATGTGAAAGTAGATTTACTTTAACAGTTGAAAGTTATTCGAGATTGAATATGGATTGAATAATTCAACAGATTGAATAAAAAGTATTTACAAAAGTATTTAATTTTACGTACATGTCAGTGTTTTATAGTTATAAAAATCATTGTTCCATATTTAAATTTGTAAAAAAAATTAGGTGTTGCTATTTTTATCACAAATAATTAAGATTTAGCAAATTGGAAAAATACATTGAAAAAATTAGACATTTTAAATCCTCTTTTATATTAGTTTAATGATTTATGTAATGAGTAACTAAAATCCTAAGACAAGAAGTAACATTTTGCGTAATTTAATTATGAAGGTACATTTAATAAAGTGTACATTTAAACTCGTAAATTGACCGGACTATACAGGTATATACAGTCGTTGCACGGACTATATGATTAGCCTATACTATAGAAGTTGCAATATGTAGTTTAGACACATGCATACCAATAACGTTATAAAGCTTTTTAAAACGAGTTTATCTGCAAATGCAGACCTGTGTATAACCATACTTGTACAAGTACATTATATGCCATTGCCATGAGACGTTCCAAAAAAAAAAAAAAAAAGCATGCATTGTATCCACCATAAAATCTTTTGGCTAATTTTATAGACACGCACACAAGTTTTTTAACTCTATACAAGTTCGTAATCCTTTCCTACGCATGACGTGGTGGACGTCAGTTTTTCGCATTTCAGGGTATAAATTTACGCAAAATTTTATAGCGAAAAGCCTAGCTAATAGACCCACAACTTTAAAACCCGCAACGAGCACGGAGCATAGCAACACGTGGTTTCGCGGTTTTCTCGATTTAGAGGTAACATTAACTGACACGATTTAATGTAAATCGCATTTTGCCTTAACCTTAGGGCGGAAAATGAGACATATATACAGCCATAAAACATGATCGCGTAAATATGGCTGTAGGCCTACTATATTAGATTACAATAGTAATATAGCATTGTTTTGATGCAAACTATCATAAGAAGAAAAATGGATTTAAACATTGAATTATTACTTATTTCATGGGCGGGCTTTAATTTTTTATTTCATCATAAATTTTAGCTTATGTGCGTTTCCACTTCATATTGAGTGTGCGATAAACCATGCATAGAGTAAATATAAATGCGAATAAAAAACTAAAAAAATGCCAGCGTCATTTTCTTCGCGGGATTAAAAAGCTCAACGCTTGGGTCGACTCATTTATGTAAACTTTTTAAATAATAACTATATTGTTAGGAAAGAATCATACTTACGACAGTCATTGTTAATTACAGCTATAATTAGCAAAATAAGTCATGTGATGAAGGCTTTTTCATTTATTTTATATAGGAACCAACCTGCTTTATATCACCCACCTATTCTATGACATTTCCCCAAATACGAAGAATACATGCGTTGCGAGACGTTTTTATCTAACTTATGAATGAATGTTGTGGCAAACCGTGCAAAATTCTCTTGATCTAAGACTTCCTGCAAATTACACAAATTGTAATTAGACCTTTCATTGCGTGGTGAGTATGCTCACACCATTCCTTTGTACGAGCGCGCATTGTTTAAATAGATAGGGGTCAGGGAAGTAGCAATTTATGTCTTAGAAAATGCACTCTTAATCATTGTGATGCACTATACACACAAAGACCATCGCATAATACTGGATTATGAATGACATCTTGAGGGGCAACTTTAAAGAAAGCAGGGCTTTTGAATACCAAGTTTAATTATATTTATATTCTTTAAATTTAAGCACGGGCTAATTGGATTCATCTTAACACTAGCTTGGTTTTCATGCTAACACGCATGGTCGTAGAGTAGGCTACAGAAAGTGTACTATACACTTAAAAAAATTAGAGTTAATAGTGCAAAATAGGAAATTAAGTTTTTTTTACATAGTTTAGCTTTTTATTGTTGGCTATATAATTCGAGCGTGCCATATGTCCCAACTGCCTAGCGTTCAAGATACAGAATGTGTCAGAACTTCAAAAATGATACTTCCTTTATCATATGCATCTTATTACGAAAATTGCTAAGTTCTCAAACAATTAAGAAAAACTAACTTTTTCCATTTTGAAAAATTCGGTCAATATATTTAACGAATCTTCAATTAAAAATGATTGCACGTTCTACACTATTATAGAGCTAGGTACTAAATGATAGGACATTCACGACTCGCAGTTTGCAGTCGTCAAGTCACGTGCATGAAATCGTCACGCTAATTTAAAAAAAAAATACTCAACGTTATCGCCATTTTCAAACCAATAATGCATTTTTTTATGCACGTTATACTTCGCCAAGGTTCTGCTCGAGTATCCCTACGGTTCACCAAGTACATGTACCATTATTCCTAACTTAATTTTTTACAGTGCCCACGGACCAAAAATTTAACCGTTTACTGGAATCATCATTCTAAGAATCAAATTGTTTTCACCTTATTTATAGAAGTTCGAGGCTCCCGAAAGATTTATTCAATACGTATAGCTACGTTTAATTTATTAATATACTGTAGTAAAAAATGTGAGAAAAATCCACGGTTAATAATTTAAAAAAATAATAAAATTGCAGACATTTTACTTAATCATCCTCTTGAGAATTGTTACACCAGCGCGCAGCGCAGCTATATATATTGCAACCATGGTGCTCTAAAGATTTTCCATCCCCATGAAATTTCGAAGAAAAAATTTCGGACAATAGATTTTATTAGCTATTATGTAGCGGGCGACCTGAAATTTGCGTTAATAAGGTATTTTAATCTCGAAAGCAATCAGGAGTTCTCAAACCGTATCACACCTGCTGACACAGCCTGTTTTCAGCACTGCTGTTCTGAAAACGTTCGAAAATAACGGGGCTACGGAAAAGCGCGACCTTTTTCTGGGAACAAAACATTGGCATAATACGCACATCTTATTTAATTTCTGAAATGTTCGCAAACCCCACGTGTGGCAAAACAGTCCCGTTACGTCACACTCTCCGTGACACATTGGATACAATGCGATCGCAGCGGGCAAAGTGTGCTCACGCTATACACGTGTTCCGGCATCGAGTCTATACCGATGCACCTCATTTAATGGCGGAATGAGCCCAACCAGTGACACCTTCCGCAGGTTTATCTGGTAAATGAGGTGCTGGAACAATTGATACTCCGAGGGAGAGCAAAAAAAGCCCACTATACGAGACGCAGATGGTCAAGATAGACGGGGGCATAACGGTGGTTGGTCCGCCATAGCTCAAAGAGCGACTATTGTAAGAAAATTATTAATTCTCTCGATGAGGAGCAGCGCCCCCAGGCGATGACCTCATGATTTATGAGATGATTAGTAATTCACTCGTCACACTTGCTTCACACCTGTTCTTTACACCTCACCGGCCTTTTTTTTTCTTCCATCATCCGTCAAAATGGGAAACAAAATTAATATTGAAGCAAGCGGCGCATATTGGCGGTGCGAGTCCGTGTTTACTGCAGACATACACACGCGTAACGCGCCTTTTTACCGCAAAAAAAATCGGATTCTGTCATGCTGAAGTTGGCCACAGAAGTTTCCATTCTTGTCAGCTGAGAAATTATTCTGCCCCAGAAACGAGTGTACATTGTGTTCAAAGGAGACGGCATCTCAATGCCGATATGTGGGCCATGCAAAGTTTGGGGCCACCATTGACGAATGAGCAGGATTAGTATCAAACGAAATTTCTCAACATGTGTTACGAGGCAAACAGCATGGTATATGGCCATATCCTAACCTGCCAATGTATGGAAATTCCTGACCTGGCCATCTGTGCTTATAACAATATGTGAGCGAGCAGAAAGACCCAAAAAAGATAATTTCAACGGGGTCACGTCAGTGTCTGCAAAGGATTAGATATGTCACTTGCAATTTCATGCCCTTTTAAGAAGCATCCCTCATCCCAATTTCTCGGTGAAATTCCCTCAATTTTGAGTGAGAATGTTCAGATATGAATTTTTTAAAGTTTAACATTGGTATAGAAAACATGAGAAAACAACTTGACAGGATATCTAACCTTTAATGTAGCACCTAAAGCATAAACAAAAATTGACACATTTTATTACTATTTATACATGTATTAATAACGTGTGTTAAAGTATCTTGGTATGGCCATATACTGTATATGACTACATGTATTCCAAGGTATTTCAACATACTGTATACTAGGTGGCACTATAAGTGGCCTGTGATCAACGAAAATGAATTCAACAAACAATGACTAAGAGATAAATATTTAGGGAATCACTATGTGGGTACGAGCATTTACGGCGATGTAAATTCCCATTCAATGAGATTTGCACTACCTGATACCGCATGTAACCTAAATATGTCCATATTTTGATGTAAAATGTCGTGGCTTTCCTATTAAAGCGATTAATGCGTCATAAAAACTACATCAAGCTCAAAGTTATGATTTTTCATGAATAATACGCAACATTTGATACCATTTTTAGATAAAGAAAAGATGTTTAGTATGACCTGGACGTCAAGGAGCTGTAGGAAGTCACTGATGGAAAGATTGTCGTCTATTTGGTTGGCATCTGCACCTTGACCTCCAGGAATAAATTTTCCATTTCCGTCACATTTCGTTTGGCTCTCTGATGTGCTTCACATATATCCAATCGACGCGTCGCAACCACTGGCAGAAGTCGTGTTTCACAATCCCAAATACTTGTTTCAGTAATACTTGATCGACGGGATGAATTACTCGTTTTGCACTAGTTTCAGGGTTTGGCCATCACTCAACGTATAGTATGCCAAATTACTTTCCTTCATCGTAGAAGGCGACACTCAGAGGACCGAAAAAATAAATAACGAAAATTAGATTGGCGGCAAAGTGGTTATGAAGTGCTGTTCGTCAAGAAAAGTTTTTTAAAAAAATGACGATATCATGTGCGATAAAAAATGATGTGCTTATTTTATCATAACTATTCATTGTCTCAATATGATATGCAAAAAGAGCTCTCTTAGAAACGGGATAAGGATGTTAGAGGACCACCAAAGATGGTGGAAACCTTCGGTTGATGAGCATACCAATTGGTTCGATGCAGCGCATTCATGGTGGAGATGCAGAATTATGGAGGACAGCGCGTCGCATGGGTCGTTTAGATAGTCCTACTCATCGTACCTTGTAATTAAATTAGACCCAGAACTCGTTAATAATGATAATGGTGATCGGCAATAATGTGGAAGGCGAAAAAGAGGAGAGAAAAGTGAGAATTCAATGACTGCAATTAGTCAGCAGAAGGTGCGTATACTTGTAAGGGCTATAATAAGTAGCCTACATGCCGCGACAAAAATATATAAATGGCTGATGGATGTTGAAAAATGGACCAGTTGAATTAAGTAATATTAATAAAAAAGACTAATTTGTAATACATTTTCCCCAATATTATTTTACTTAACCAATTTTAATAATTTGTAGATGAATTATTCGTGTATATAAATAAACTGAATACATGCTGTATTCTGCACACATGCAATGTCCATACAGCACGATAATGGATATATTACGAAACAATTCATGAATTTTAAGGTAATAAATATGCGTGAACACGGTACAGATATCGATGGAAAATGCGTGGGTAAATTTGATATTGTAAACGATGGACACCCTTGCGTTATTTTCCCATTGTAACACGTGTACAAATATACTTGGGATGGCAAAGTCGTACATCTAAATTAGAAAACAGTTCTTGAGAGAAATTAGGACTGCCCAAAACGGATAAAATGTTTCTTTAACACCAATCCAAAATATCGCCAATAGAATAGTGCAATATAACCAAAAAGTCGGATCGACAATTAAGTCAATCCCCGCAATGCAGCAATTTTCTAAATACGTCGTTTTGAGGAAGAAGTACAACTCCAATTCTAGAAATTTATTCCCCCTTGTAGTGATTTAACCTCCGTCGGCTAATTATGTTGATAGTATGTGTTTTGGGGATTTTTTCCAAATTCATTCATCTTTCTCTAATAATAGTACAAATGTAATCTTCTATAAACACCTCCAAAAGTTGATGAAGCATATTAAGCTGGCAAGTAAATTAGATTATAATTCTCCATTAAAAAAAAAGGCTGTTATTAAAATGTTAGCAATAATGCATACGCCAACTTGTGGAATAATTTTGAGCGTCCATTTCATTCTAACCGTATAAATGTTTACATGTAACCTGTGGAAACACGAAATTATTTTATCTCGTGTTATTTGTTTATACGTTGAAAAATGGAAATTTCATAAGTTACAGTTAAAATGGTAAACGTTTTTGATAAGCAAAAGGAAACATTTTCAAGTGGTCGGAAACAATAACGAATCTTAAAACCAACACACGACCAAGAAACAAGTTAATTTTGTGTGCATCGTTTCGACGCCATGCGTCTTTATTCAAGCCCTAGCAATTAATTGCAAGTAAATACCCTACTTTTACATCTGCAAGATAGTCACACACAGCAAAACATTTAGGAAAACACTGGACCCCACGTGCATGTTCTGCATTCAAAAAACAGCAAGCCAATTGCTAGGGCTTGAATAAAGACGCATGGCGTCGAAACGTTGCACACAAAATTAACTTGGGTTTCTTGGTCGTGTGTTGGTTTTAAAATTTGTTTTTGATAAGCATTTATGTCAACTCCGCAAAGTGCTGCTCTGTAGCGCCACATGATACATTCGAAAGCGATCTCAGGTGCTAATTTAATAACACGGTATAGGTAGGAGTTGGTCAGCGCGAGGGCTTATTTCACACTCAGCAACATTTAGTTAATTGCGAGGTGTGCATCCACACCACGCATCCAGCGCCGCCTGCCCTTTTATTTAGTGGCTTTCTCATCCTTATCAAATTGGCGGCTACTCGACTAGTTATCCCCCATTATTAAGTGCGAGAAATACAAGAGGATGAACGGTGTTAAAAACTTTGTATGTTGTGTTGACGTCGGCCAACAATGGCCAACATATGGCGGGTAATTGATTACCCTACCGGAAGCTGCTCCACGTATAGTGCAGTCAGCGCAGGAAATTGAATTCCCCGCACAACAACAACGCGCTGTTTTGCACCTCTTTATGCTTTTTTTTGTTCGCTTTTCTTCATCCTCTCCACCCATTTTATTTTAGGTAATTTTTTTTGGCGCGTTTTTTTATTTTCAGCTAGGGATTGTAATAGGTTTTACCCTGGTAAAAACGAGCGTAAAACCACGATTGTGCGTTGGCACGACGCTTGATGAAGCCGCCATGGCCAGCGAGGAACATGCACGGTGGCAGCGCTACATGATGCATCCTGGGACGCGCTATTGATGCGTTCATGGTGGCCAGTGGTGGATCGAGATTGATGGAAAGTAATGAGGTGAGTTTTTATCATCTGGAATTTTGTGATGTATCATACGTGAAACTATATTCTTATAAAACTTTTTTTTTGGCGCCATAATGCAGGTTGGACCACCCGCAATAGATGGACTGCTGAAATTTCGGCACGAATTTGAATTTTTAAATTCCGAGAAAAGTGATTTTATGCCGTATAGGCAGCTTGTGAAGAATAATTACTTCGGAAGTTCAAAACGGGACCTAGTAATGGCGAAACTTTACAGAGTTCAATGTATCCGAGCATCTTGTGCATCCACATCTTTCAATTCTGTATTTTTATTTTCTATTGGAAGATATTTGGTAGTAAGATATCAACTGGGCGTACTCTAACGTTCAATTTAATTCAGTGTGATTTGATGTAACGTTTTTATACAGAAAACCGCGACATTCGACTAAAAATACAGCATAACATTGTACCGTTATTTAATATATACATGTATATTACCAACTGTAAATTTTGAATTGTTTTTAAGTTTGAGTTGATATCAATTAAAATTGAAATTTAAAATTAAATGTAACGATTTAATGTCGGCAAATATTTTGATCTATCCTCCGTCATGTACTTCTTAATTTTGAAAGAAAATAATGTAAAAATAAACAATTCAATTCAATTCAAGGAAGACTTCCCAGGAAGTCGAAGTGTTTTTACGAGAAAGATTGAATTAGAAAGCAGTAATGGCGAAACTTTACGAAGTTTAATATTACCGAGCATCTTGTAATACTGCATCTCAATATCTGAGAAATTAATTTTTTTAATTTTCTGTCCATTTTTTTAAAAATAAACTGGGAACAATATTGAGAATTTTAAGAAATATTAATTTTGTAAACACTTTTCAAGGGTGTTTTGAAATGTTGACTAAGGGCTATTTTAAAGGTTTCGCCATAAAATTTACATGCTGCTAAGTGGATAGATAACGTACGTTAATTTTCCAAATTTAGACCAAACATTGAATTATGTATTATTTGCATAATAACCATTATTGGCGCTGACCCAACAAAGGCACTCACCTAGGTTTCCAACCTTCACTAGTCTCAGGCACCAACTCCCTGTCCCATTTCGGATACACATGTTATATACCATAAAGCCCCGCCCTTCCCTCTATGGGGCAAATTGTCAAGCACATTCCTATATTGACGTATCACAAGGGTCACCCGCATTCTTCTGGGGCGACCTTACGGGCCGAAGGTCACAGGGTTTTTACACATGTCAAATCTTTCAATGTTTACTTAACTGAAATGAAAATGTACCTACAGTATGAGGCAGTCGATCGCGAAATAATTCCTCATTGTGGAAAACAATTTCCTCGCATATGCATTATTAAAACAAGAGCTATACTTTCGAAATATTTAACTCCACTGACATATGGCTTTATTAGTTCAATTAACCGCAAAATACTGTATTTGACAGCAAATGTAATCGTCCAGGAACGCTGCAGCCACTTTTCAGGGCACCCTGTATGGGCCATGATTCTGATTTCTTTGAACCCTGAGTGACTGTTGAGCGTAAGCGGTCACCCACCGTACTATTATTTTCAAACAATTTTTTGTCGACCAAAACTGGTACAAAAACATTCACCCTGGTAGGTTTCTAAACCACTGCACGGTGAACTGTTGCAAGAAAGTGATCCAGAAGAAACGAGAGCTGAGCTTTTCGTTGATAGGAAAGTGACGTAGCGATTTTGAATTTTGCCACAGGTTTTGAAAAGACGCCGCCGCCATTTCTTTTGATGCATGATTTCCCACGGGTGCTATAGGGTCCCCTGTCCGCATGCGTGGGAGTTGCCCGCGGGTTTTGAGGGTTCTGGCACTGGCGAGGAATGCATAGAAGCGCTACTGGGGCTACGCGATGCCACGTATAGATAACCAAAACAGAGCTTTCACCAGGTAATCTTGCATACCGCATGGAGCTACTGTGCATGTGCAGCCCATTCTGAATGAATAATGCACCCATCATTTATATTCATAACACCAATTTCAAATATATATAAAACTATAACGATTAAGCAAAGAACAATAAACAAAATATAAAAAAACATAGCTTGGTTATCCCTCTCTTCTGCCATTGCAAATTTGTACTGGGAAAACGTAAATTTAGTACTCTGAAAAGGTGGGGAATTTTGCCAATTTGTCCTCAGAATCAGTTGGAAATTTTGCAAATTTCTTCTAGGAAACTGTTACAATTTTGCAAATCTGTACTTGAAAACTGTTGAAAATGATAAAGATGTGTGTACTTGGGAAAACGTTGCAAATTTCTCCTCGGGAAAACGTGAAAAACGTTGCAAATTTGTCCTCGAGAAAACGTGGAAAAAATTGTAAAGATGACCTCGGAAAAGGTTGAAAAGTTTATGCTCGAAAAAAAATGAAAATTTTGCAAATGGATCCTGAGCTGTTTAGTTTGACTTTTTCAGGTTTTCCAGGACTGGAAGTACCCTATTTACTGACTTTTCCAATTTATAACATCACTTATGCGATATTGCGCTCAATTTCCGTTTTACTTTGGGAACTGATTTTATTTGGCTTTTTTTTTTATCAAGTGGGCGTCCGAGTTGGTCATACCCCCTGCTCTCCCACCTGTCCACATTGTGTCCGTGACTCAACCTATCCCCTCTCGGCCCCCTGCCCCCTGCCCCTACATGAGGACGTCCTTTTTGAATGGTCCCTTAGGTATGCTTTAAGTCTTTTGCCCAGTCCCATGCATTTTCTAGAGAAGGCTATACTGATGATTTTCCTTCAAGCCTAAATTTAAAATCATTTCAATGAATGATTCTAGTACCATTTTTCAGATGATTTTCCTTCAAGCCTAAATTTAAAATCATTTCAATGAATGATTCTAGTACCATTTTTCAGAGAACTTCATTGTTACTGCCATGCACCCACATAATAGAGCCATATGCTGCAGCTTAACGTGCAAGCCCTATGGGTCTTTTAAAATGGTTTTCACCCCGAGGAATTTCCTCACCTAATCCGATTTTTTTTTACAAAAGAATTAATTTAATGGTTTCCTCCTATTAATTTCAATGGTTTGACGATGCGTTTTGCACGCGTGGCCCTCTCGCACTCCATGCCCAACACATGTTATCCCCTCTAATTGAAACATCCATATGCCCGCGTCTGCCCATGGTGTGTTGATGATTGGATCATTAAACCGATTTAAGTATAGGTTTTCTACCTTCGATGTATCCGTAAGGCGGTTAACCATACACCTTGGAACCCTCCGTAGCAGCATGTACCTGGCAGCCATTTGTAATGATGAAGACATATTGGGGGGTTAGAATGAGGGACGAAACAGCACGCCAAAAGTGAAAACGCTCTTCAAAATGATTCAATTGGAAATTATCACGATGGAAATTCCGCCAGCTTTTGGACTAACCCAACCTCTCTAACGTGGGCGGTTCTGATTCCCGTGAAGCGAAAAAAAAAGATTTTTCAGGCATTTCAGAATTGTGCAGGGTATTAAATAATCGTGTCAAACCTCGTGTAATCCTGAAAACCAGCCTAATCAGATACTGTAAGTGTTTAGATAGCGAACTGTACACTTTCAGTAATAATTAAATCCCGTATACTGTCAATACCTCCACAGATGTTGCATCATTCACTTTCATTACATTACAACCTTACACGATCATTTTAAATGACTATTTTGGCTTAGAAACCCGTGCAGTATCTGCATGCATGCGTATAGCAATGCAGACTTTACGAGATCATTCTGCGCATGCGCGTTCACATCATAACGCAAATTGTTAATACGAGTCTAGAATGCGTGGTGCGCGAAATTTAAATAACAATGTTTTCTATGGGGGAAAGCTACATGGTCAATACTACAATGTATATTGACCGGATTAAAGAAGCGCGCAATCAATATCGATTGGACCCAAAGTCTCGATGCGGGGAAGCCGGTTGATGTGATCTTTTTTGACTTCTCTCGGGCCTTTGACACCGT
>JAQGAO010005385.1:0-13665 GCA_034697705.1 Ommatoiulus sabulosus
CACACCTGGTGCACGAGGTGTATCCAGTCGAATAGGGAACGTAGGGTGCACCCAATTCAGTGAAGTATGCACCATTTTCGAACGGAACGGGTGCAGAAACGTGCACGCCGGTGTGCACTTTTTGGGTGAGTCGAATTCGCCATCAGATGGTCAATCTGGTGTGCACCGGTGTAGGCTACAAGGTGAGGCATAAGTCTATTAAATCGGCACTGTTGCAGGCAGCAGGCGCAACAAGATTTTACAGACTTATGCCTCACCTTGTAGCGTACACCGGTGCACACCAGGTTGACCATCTGAATTCGCCATAAGTGTTAATATAAATGCACTTTGAAAAATCTACGCCACTTTACAAAACCTTCAAAATCCATAATGTTCAGTTACGTGTGCAAATATCGCGAAGTAATGTATGCGTTTGTTTGGAAAATTGAATTTGCCGCCAGTTGTGACGTCTTTGCAAGGACGCTACGTGCCGCCATCTAGCCTTGGATTTCGTAAGCTGAAAATCAGCTGATAGAATCGAACGATTGGAAAATGGGCTATTTGCGGTGGCGCTGAGATAAAAATAACGCGTATTTAAACATCGTTGGGAGGGAATTTGCCGAGCAGAAATGTTGCGGAGATAGTTGTGTTCATTATGCACGGGTTTGTCTTCCGATAAAGGTAAAATTGAGAGATTTAAACGGGCCGGTCGATGGAATTTTGGTTAGGCCTAACAGTGCTGGAATCTCGTTGATAGAATCTGGAACAGGAACGAAGATCTGAGCTTGTTTTTGTGAAAATGCCGCCTTCTAAAATATTGTCGGATGAGGCGAAATTCGGTGCCGCTGAAGAAATGGCCCAGTATAAACTCCAGCTGGACGCCACCGAGAGAGGTCAAGGTTCGAGGATGTGGGCAAGCCCGGATAATTTTATATTCAAATATCTGCTTTCAGCAATTGCGGCCACTGCTGCAGAAGTAGGTAAGGAAATCATGCTATATATGAAACGCAGGGCAAATAGCCGTAGCTCGACAAATTTGACCAATTATTTATACTGTATTTTTGTGCCCTCGACCACGTACATCACCTAAATCACCATAGGCTTCGGCGCGGTGATCAATCACTAAACTAAACTAAACTAAACATGCATGATGGCCAGAAGTTTTACATTCGTATACTGTAGTTGTTTATAGTGCCACAACCTCGAGCTAAAAATTGCCTATACTCTTAAGAGAAAAAACTCCACCATAAAATGTTAAAAATATGCAATTTTTCTTTGTAATGAATTGCACTTTTATTTACTGCAATAAAACTTTGAGATATTACTCCTTCCAGTACATCTTATTTTCTATTGATTTTATATCAGTTTTCTGACTTAGCATTCAAATTTCCATGAAATATTTCGTTTTCATCCCTTCTTCTGGTGGTCCAGATGGTTTCACCACCATGGCCACCCCTATCCATCCTAACTTTTTAGGAATTTTGCTTCCATTAATTGTGGGAACAAATCCTAATGTTTTGACCATCTGGAGATTGTTTATAAAAAAATATGGAACATGTAGTACTCCTCCGAACTGCCACGTGAGTCAACAACGGCAGGATGATGGTTGTATTCTTTCAGTTGTTGAGCCAGAAATGAAAGTTTTTAATAAACTGTTAAAATTCGTGGCATCAATCTGCAATTCGCCAGGATCGACTGTCAAAGCTTCATTATTGATTTGCATTAAAAGTGATGCAATATATTTAAGCAATTAATTTCGCCATAAGAAAACATTACATAACCTGTATAAAAAGTGATGTATAAGCGCATTTATTGTGCAATTTTTACCTAAGAATCACTTCAATATTGCAAATAAATGTCTTAGAAATTTCACTTTTAGTGTACTGTAGGACTATTATTAATGCTACATTTCTGCAATCTTTGATATTCCATGTGGAGGGCGGTTAAAATAAAAAAAATTAAAAAACAATATTTCGGGGATGGCTAAGCCAGAAATACAAATAATTATTTGTTTTTTTGGATGCAATTTCAAAATCCAATACTGTATTATGAAATGAAAATTCTATAGTTGCTCAAAATAATCAGAAACGGAGCAGTTGTCTGAGCTTTTGCGGGGACTGGCCCCAGTCCATGGACCATGGGTGAGATACACTGGCTTTATACTGCAACTGGGATATGTAAACTTGTCTTAATAACTATTTTCATCCCTCTTCGTAACATTTATATGATGCTATTTTTGAAAGATCTTTAATAGCTTGGACAATAGAAGAATCTGCACAGCCAGCATACGCGTCATAATATCATGACGAGGCATTTTGCCAACATAATTACATGAATACATGTAATTGACCTTGCATGGCACTGTCTGATCTCGGTGATGATTTCGCTTCCAGGGAGTATAACTGGTGTGATCAATTAATTCTGTTATAAGGGGGCATGCCACTTGCACTTTTTTTTGGTATGCATGCCAGAAGTCATAGCAGCGAGCTATATATTCGTTCTGTATATTAAATTGCAATAATTTGTCTTGCATTTACTGAAAAATATGCTGCATACTATTTTTAGGACCGTGTTTAATTTATTGACATTCTTCTCGTTGATTCGGTCTAGTGACTTATCCACTTGATTTGACAAAGACGAGGCTGCAGATCCAAGGCGAGCGGGCAGTCGGGGTCCAGATTTGCAGCACCGTTCCCC
Organism: Ommatoiulus sabulosus; assembly: GCA_034697705.1. Taxonomy (NCBI): domain Eukaryota; kingdom Metazoa; phylum Arthropoda; class Diplopoda; order Julida; family Julidae; genus Ommatoiulus; species Ommatoiulus sabulosus. The sequence goes on from JAQGAO010005385.1 coordinate 2,677, forward strand.
AACGGGGGATGGTGAAAACTGCGGTTGGAATCGGTTGGTCAATTAACCAAAAAAATAAGCTTGTATATCTACGTAATTTCTTATTCCTCTTTCGCTTGACTGTGTATTTCAATTGTTTTCAGTGCAGGAAGAAGGCTTGAACAAATTATGGCAGGGCGTAACACCCGCAGTATACAGGCACCTAGGTGAGTTTTTCCATCTATTCTATGACCCCAAAGAAATCATAATTAGGGTTTTCCCAGATCTGGAAAAGAAAAGGGAAGTTGGAAATGTCTGGAAAGTCAGGGAAGAATGAATTATTTTGAAAAAGTCAGGAAAATTAGACGTGTTAATGTTGTCACACTTCTATGTGTACAGCTCAGGGCCCAGTTTATCCATCAATTCTGTGATTCCAAATAAATCATAATTAGTTTTCCCAAACCTGGAAAGCTGGAACAGAAAGGGAAGTTAAGAATCTGTGGAAAGTCAGGGAAGAATGAATTATTTGGAAAAAATAAGAAAAATTCTATATTATATGTATCAATGTTGTTACGCTCTATGTGCATAGCTCAGGGCCCATTTGCAAACTTTTTAAGATGTTCCAAGTTTTCCAAAATAAAACTTGCCAAAATTTTAATATTTTCCAAAGACAAACTTGCAAAATTTTACATGGTTTTCGAGTACTAATCTGTAAAAATGTCCACGTTTTCCGGGCACAAATTTGTTATATTTTAAAACTATCTGTGATACAAAGTTGTAAGATTTCCAAGCACAGAAACGTTAAAACTGTATGAATGTCTATTTTTTTTTCGTAAACTCCTCGACTCTATCTTATCGTAGGATCAAGCAACTGAGTGTATTTATTCAAAAAAAAAAAGAATTTTTTTTTAAACTTATCTACTTTGTGTACTTCACGTAAATAATGTTTAGAAACTTTACTAAAACATTGACCTCAGTATTGTGACTTTTTGGCCACCTTTTACAAAATTGTGACTTTTGGCCACCTTTTACAAAATTGTGACTTTTGGCCACCTTTTACAAAATTGTGACTTTAATTGCTACCGACAAATCTGCAGCTTGACTGTTTAAGAATGCTTTTTTACAGAACTGTTATTCCCTTTCAGTCTACACCGGATGCCGGATGGCATGTTACGAGCAGCTTCGCGATAAGGTGCTGAAGCGCGAATCCGATGGCAGCTTCCCCGTATGGTAACTTTATTTGGTCATCACTCGGATGGTGGTAAAAAGCTGCTCAATCCATTGAGCTCTATCGAATTTTGGAACTCTTAGCTCGTGCGTTTGGTTTGTCCAGGAAAGCGGTTGTTGGAGGGCTGACGGCTGGGGCTTTTGGCCAGTTTTTGGCCAGCCCGACAGACCTCGTCAAAGTACAAATGCAAATGGAAGGCCGGCGAAGACTGGAAGGGCAACCTCCACGGTAAAACGATCTTCTCGTGAGAATTTAATATAATGTGTTTTACGTGTGCTAATTGTAGTAAATGATGTTTTTTTTTTTTATTTCTACGCGACTAGAGTTAAAAGCACATTTCACGCCTTTCGAAAAATTGTAGCCGAGGGAGGAGTTCGCGGCCTTTGGAAAGGATGGGTGCCAAATGTTCAAAGAGCTGCTTTAGTCAACATGGGAGGTAATTGTGAAATTCTAGTATTTTCTTTACGTTGAAATGGTGAGGTGGTGTTCGTTAAGTTTCCACAATCATCTTTCACACTTCAATGTCTGTCTATTTCTCAACTGACCAATCCAGTCGTAGACCGAACGTTTGGACATTACCATGGGGTTCCCCCAGATCTGGAAAACTGGGAAAAGTCAAGGAACTTGAAAATGTCTAGAAAAGTCAGAGAAGAATGCGACTTATTTTGAAAAAGTTGGGGAAATTCAAAGTATTCATGTTGTCGTGATCCAAAATGAATGTTTTGATGCGATTAGCCCAGGGTCCATTTACAAACTTTTTTAAAATTTTCCCAGTACAAATTTGAAAATTTTTTAATACGAGGATTATTACTTACAAATTTTTCAACCTTTTCCGAGTACAAGTTTGCAAAATTTCCAAACTTTTAGTAATACAAATCGCACGATTTCCAACCTTTTCCAGTACAAATTTGCAAAATTTTCAAATATTTTTTAGTACAGATTTACAAAACTTTCAACATTTTCCGAATATGAATTTGTAAATTTGTCATAATTTGATCATGCGAGTCTTGAAAAATTGTCAAAATTTGGAAAAATGTTGAATATTGTACTATGTCGATTAGACAAAATTTTCGAGTACAGATTTGTCCAATTTTCACCAGTTTCTGAGGAGCAATTTTTCCAACCAATGCCCATTGGTTTATTTCTGCTTGCAGATTTGGCTACATACGATTCATGCAAGCAAGCACTTCTGAGGCATACAAACATGCAGGACAATTACGTTACACATACCATGTCAAGGTAGGAAGGTCCCTCTGTGGAATGTGGAGTTTTGATGTGCTTAGATCATAAGATTGTATCTTAAAATTGGATCCTCTTAGTGCCTGTTCTGGCTTGGTGGCAGCCACTGTCAGTACTCCGGCGGACGTTGTGAAATCCCGGATAATGAATCAACCCACGGACGAGAAAGGAAGGTGAGTCCGCCTTGCTCTACTCGCTTGTATCAACAACACGCGCTCACTTCACAATATATGTTTGCCTGATTCGTGCATCTTCTTTACTCCATCTTTAGGGGTCTGTTATATCGTTCTTCCCTGGACTGTCTGTTAACTACCATACGAAAAGAAGGTTTCCTGGCCCTGTATAAGGGTTTTGTGCCAATTTGGGCCAGAATGGTAAGACGCAAGTTGCAAATTAAAAGTATATTGGCCTATGAAAAGCTAATTTACTGAAATGAAGTTGCATCAAATTCAATTGTTTTTGTGGATTTTATCAACGTTTTCCTAGGACTGAAAAGAAATTTTGTCAAAACTTTTCTAAACTATAGCTGTTATGTTAACATTTTAAAAAATACTCCTGTTATCAGGTATGCAGGTTTTCGAAATTTTTGTCCTCTCTCCAATTAAATTATGTGTGTGTATTTCTCGAGAGGTATGTCTATTTCATAATAATTCAAAAGATTTGCGATATTTTCCCAACGACGATTTTTCAATGTTTTCCCCAGGGACGAATTTGCAAATTTTCAAAATTTTCCATGTTTTCCTTTTTGGACAAATTTTCAAAATTTTCCATGTTTTCCTTGAGAACAAATTTTCAAAATTCTCGATGTTTTCCTCGAGAGCAAATTTTCAAAATTTTCGATGTTTTCCCCGAGAACAAATTTTCAAAATTTTCGATGTTTTCCCCGAGGACAAATTTTCGATGTTTTCCCCGAGGACAAATTTTCAAAATGTTCCATGTTCTCCCCGAGGACAAATTTTCAAAATTTTCCAAGTTTTCCCCGGGGACAAATTTTCAAAATTTTTCATGTTTTCCCCGTGGACAAATTTTCAAAATTTTTCATGTTTTCCCCATGGACAAATTTTCAAAATGTTCCATGTTTTTTCCACGAGGACCAATTTTCAAAATTTAGAAACTGTTCATAATATAAATTTGCAAGATTTCCAACCTTTTACAGCACAAATTTGCAAAATTTAAACATTTTTGTATGCTAATTTTGTAAAATTTGTAACTTTTTTCAAAATTGTCATTAGTAATTTTTCAAAATATTGAACATTGTCCCATGTCGATTTCGCAAAATCGCGGATAACATCGGCATATGTCAATTTTGACATTGTCATTGGTCAGGGAAATTTGTTTAAAAAACCTGGAAAGTCAGGGAAGTTGAAAATGAATTTGTAGGGGAACCCTGAATAAAAAAGTGGAGATGTTTTATTTTCCAAACACATTTGGAAATTTGCATATTGACTAAGCATGCAATATTTGTTGTGTTTGGGTCTTATTTTACGGATGTAACATTAGATTGATATTTTACAGGCTCCGTGGTCGCTGACATTCTGGCTGTCATACGAACAAGTGCGTAAGCTTTCCGGTACCTCATCTTTCTGATCTGTAACTACGAGCATCATCTAATGCAATCCGGGTAAATGTACGAAGTTTCAGCCAGCTTTATATCACCATTTATGTATTTCTACTCTAGAGAATATACGTTTTGATAGTTATTGATAAACATTTAGTAAAGATTTGTATTAAAATAATGAGCAACCTTTTTGTTAAGCTCGTGTATTTACTGATTTTTTAAAAAAGAAATAGTAAAATTTAATGTTTTTTTAAACAATAGTTGTAAGGAAGAGAAAAAATCTTAAATTTTGAGGGAAATAAAGTTTGTTAATACATTAATTTTTTGAGATCCAAGGTTATTGACATTGCAGGTACGAGGTACAACATTTTTTCACTAAACGTGTGAATTTCTTCCCTGGTTAAAAATGGAAAAAAACTAAAAGGAAAATTCAGGCAGGTAAGAACGAAGAGAAGATGTGGTTGGACTGAACAAATTTAACACATGATTGATTTGACAGTGAATTTGGAAATGCCTAAACAATATTCAGCTAACTTGGACAAATTTTGTGAAATTTCCCACGTGTTTTATTGATTAAGTTTGCAAAATTTTCCACGTTTCCATTTGTCAATTTTGCAAATTTTCCTCATTTTCGTTGATAAATTTTGCAACATCTGCTGCGATCGATTTTGAAGTTTTCTGCGTTTTTCATTATGTATTTTGCACAATTTTCCACGGTTCCATTGATTAAATTTGTGAAATTTTCCACGTTTACATTGCTTAGTTTGAAAGCTTTCCACTTTTTCATTGATCAGTGAAATGTTCATCGGTCAATTTATTTACATTTTCCATGTTTTCAATGATTAATTATGTAAAATTTTCCACTTTTTCATTGATCAACGAAATTTCCGTCGGTCAATTTATTTACATTATCCACGTTTTCAGTGATCAATTTTGTAAAATGTTCCACTTTTTCAGTGGTCAATTTTTTTAAATTCTCCGCGGTTTCATTTATTAATTTTGTAAAATGTTCCACGTTTCAATTATGAATTTTGCAAAATTTTCCATGTTTTCAATGGTTAATTTTTCAATATTTTTTACGTTTTCATTTATGAGTTTTGTAAAATGTTCCACGTTTTGTATTCCTTGACATCTGAGATAACAGATGCAGGACTGCATCTGGTCTCAGGTCTGCATTTTTTGAATATGTTAATTGCCCCATAATAGTTCAGGCTTCAGGGCCCCAAAAATGTAGATCTGAAACTGCGAACATACTGCATGATATAGAACTGAACGGAGTCAAAATTAAAAAAATTAACGAACGCAATTACTTTCTCGTAATATTTTTCAATGGACCTTATGCAGATATGTGTTTAAAATCGACATTTATTTCGAAATGGCGCGCTTTTTTAGATTGTTCGGTTCTTGTGATAACCTATGCGTGTCGTCGGCTAGTTCATAGGGTCGATAGATATTCTTCGAAAATTTCTTTTATTTTCTATTTTTGTTTATATATTTAAGTATTTTGGAATTATTCGAATAATCATAAAAACTCGATCTTATTTTCAGCATTAAACACCCTTAAATTTGGCGCCTTTGTAGCAACAGGGTGACCACCGTACTCTGCATAAGGAAATATCCTTGAAATTGTTATACTATTAACGTATCATTAAATTACTAGAGAAGCTTGCAAACAGTTGATTAATGTTTTTTTATCCGACATTCGAATGGGTGATTTTTCGTCGCTTACCCTCGCTCTAAATTACATTTCGTAAATGGCTAGGAAAAAGTCTTAAATTACGTTAGGGATATTTTTTTTACGCGGCCACACTGCTTCCTTACGTAATTTTACCACTGTGGTAATATGTTCTAAGAATTTCAAGATGGCGAGGTTAACGTTGGTTACGAATAACGACTCCAACCTTGGCGATTTGCAGGACACCAGGGAATTTCCCGGAGTGGAATATTTATTATCTTTGAGAGGAAGTGACACGGACGAAGAGGATGACGAAGACGAGGACAGTGTGAGCGATTCTTCATTGGACGAGCGTCCTTATGTGATCACCCTCAACCCACACAGAGCCCGATATTCCAACCATCGTTTACGTCATCCTTGCGTTCCCGTTCACGGGGAATCTTTCTGCAATTGTCCTACGAAACGACTCGTTTGTAAATGCGGAGAAGATGATACGGGTAATTTTTTGTGCCATTGGGGCATTGGCAGTTCTTTTGCTGTTATGTTCAATGCCATTGTGTTGTTTACAGTCAAATGGCTGCATTTTTCTTCCCACTATGCAACGCGATGCTTAAAACAAAAGTCAGGCGTGTACGTGGGTGTGTTTATATGTTGTAAATAAAATCCCTCGTTCACAGGAGCGAGATATGTGACCTGATGTTAAATAACGAAAATTAGTTTATGCACTGCAAAACTTTGTGATCTCTTTAAATGTTAACTACCTTGTATTTAGGTATTTGCAGTGTAGTTCTGGAGGTCACTCGGTGGTGATGTTGCCCTCTAGAAATCCGCCTTAGTTTACTTTACACAATTAGTGTAAACTAAGGGTGAGTGCAGAACAAAACTTATTCAGTACGCTAGTCACTTACCGAACACTAGCGCCAACCAGCGGGCTAACAAGTCCTAATGCGTTTTAAATGAGGTTGCTCGAAGTGACACCTTAGCCGAAGAATAAGTGTCAACGTGCTCTCAGCCATACGTTTGATATCGTATTACGTATACTTTACATTAACATTTTCATAAAATAAGGTAAGCCTATAGTTAAATAGCCATTTATTTCCATAAAATTGCGATGTAATATGCAAATTACGAGAAGTAGTGACGTCGATACTCATAGTAGAGTAGGCTCCTACTATATGAGCATGAGTACTAGAGTAAAAAATACTCAAGTACATTTGTAATCACAATCCCAGATTACGGTAATACTCAAGGACATTTGTAATCACATAAGTATTCATTTACATTTGTATTGAGAATTCTTGTACTTTTCACTCAAATTATTTCCGAGTCAGTGAAACTCGAGTAATCGATGCCATACAGTATATAACTGCATATAAACTAGCTGGAAGGCCCGGTTTTACCCGGGCTGAACTTCCCATTAATGAATCGCCGGGAAGGCTAAAAGTAATCCTAAATACCCTCTAAACCTTCAACCATATTTCTAATTACACATTCCATTCTGCCTAAAAAAATTAATTTTCCAGATCAGAACAAATCCTTACTGCATATACATGTATTTAAATAAAGGAACTTTCAACTTAAATCTAGCTTGCATTGGATCTTATCTTCGCATAATATTCCTTCATGGCATCAGTTGTTATCCTCATGCACCCCTCCAGCAATAGTCAAATTAACATCCCAAAATAAAACCATACAACTCAAAAAAACTATGTTCTCTTTCTGGAAACCTTTCTAGCAAACAAACGAACAAATGTTGAGGCTGTTACAGTATATAGATCCTTCTGAATATTGGGCAAAACAAAAATCCCTAGTCTAACACATCTCATATTGAGTTAAGCTGAAGACTGTTATTGCAATATTTACTATTATTAAAATTTTCCTGTAATAACGTAGATATCATCCAAACTATATTTTCCTTTAATTATTTATAGGCCTACATGTCGATAAATGTTCCATTTTAAGTAAATTTATCATTACTGCAAAATTAATATATTCATGATGTTATAGGAGCTGAGCCTCTCTAAAATAAAATAAACTGATTCTAACCAAAACTAGCTCGAGTTCAGCTCGACCATCTCTATACTTAAATTAGTTCATTGTGCAAGAATACAGCAATATTGTGTACCTACAAGTATATAAAAGTATACACATGTTTGGGAACATTAATTTGGTACTGCATATATTGTAAATCATAAATTTATTGGTTTCCCAGCTTCCGTCTAGAGTTAATGCAAATGATTAAATCCAAGCATTTTATTTGGCACGCAAATAAAAAGATGTGATTACAAATCTTCTCTCCATTTTTTATACTTTAATGGTGAACAGTTATATCGAACCGGTTGGGAGGAATTGGTGCGGAACTCTTCGAAAAAACTATTAATACTTCGATGAAAATATATCGCATCTATTCTGTACGTGGTTTTAACCCCAAACCCAACAAATCTCTGGTGTGAAGCAAAGGAAATGAGATGGGAACAAGAAGACAAATTTTAATATAAAACACAAGAATGCGGAACATTTCTCATTTGCAGCTAAAAAGGAGGGCAGAGTGGAGCCTGGATGAACATTTATTTAAAAGAGAGAGTTTTTAACCCCGGTTTATGCGTTTTACGAGGCATTTCATTACGACTCCCTCTTCTTAGACGCTGCACTAGAACTTAGTCTTATATTTCACGTATTCACTGGAAAAATTTAAGGGCAAAGTTAACACGTAATGTGCGATGAAATATACATAGGAAAGATAGTGGCCTACTTTGATATGCATGTATAGAAGTTTCGAAACAAGACAGTGATATTTCATCTGTTGAATAGTTTTGATTGAAAAGTACAGTGAACTTTAAATTATTCTGGTCGAGGAGTAACCACGGCCATTTCATATATACTCATTGACGAACCAAATCCAGCCAGAATACATATTTATAAAACAATCATATTTTATCATAAAAAAGGATTTTTTAAAAATACAATTGCTGTGTTTTAAAAGACGATACGATTTTTAAAAACAATGATAGGGTTTTACTTTAAAAAAATGCATTATTAAAAAACACCATAACATGTGGGAGGCCATTCAAAAAGGACGTCCTCAAAATATTTCCAAAATCAGACCTCCCCTTCCTCCTCCAATTCGAGGAGGAGGTTAAAAGTTAAAAGTTAAAAGTTTTGCAAATTTTTACTGTGAAAAGGTTGAGAATTAGGCCAATTTGTCCTCAAAATCTGTTCGAATTTTGCAAATTTCTCCTCGGAAATTGAAAAATTTTACAAATCTAAACTCGAAAACTGTTGAAAATGTTGAAGATTTCTACATGGGGAATTTGTCCTCGGAAAACCTTGGAAGTTTGTCGTCGGGAAAAGTAGGAACTTTGTCCTTGGAAAAACTTCGAAATTTTTTCAAATCCTTCCGTATTATGCTGTATTCGCAATGAACCAATTTAAGTATAGAGATGGTCGAGCTGAACTCGAGCGAGTTTTGGTTGGAATCAGTTTATTTTTTTAGAGAGGCTCAGCTCCTATAACATCATGAATATATTGGAGTTGCAGTAATGATAAATTTACTTAAAATGACACATTTATCGACATGTATAAATAATTGAAGGAAAATGTAGTTTGGATGATATCTACATTATTACAGGAAATTTTAATAATAGTAAATATTGCAATAAGTCTTCAGCTTAATTCAATTAAAAACGTAAAAAATTTTACAAAGATGACCTCGGAAAAGGTTTAACATTTTGAAAGTTTATATGCTCGAGAATAATAAAAATTTTGCAAATTTGTACTGGAAAAATTTAAAAGTTTGCAAATGGACCCCGAGCTTTTAACTTCTCTGACTTTTCCAGGTTTTCCAGGACTGGAGGTACCATGTTTACTGACTTTTGCAATTTATAACATCACCTATGCGATATTGCGCTCAATTTCCCTTTTACTTTGGGAACTGATTTTATTTGGCTTTTTTTTTATCAAGTGGACGTCCTAGTAGGTCATACCCCCCTCCCTCCCCCTGTCCACATTGGTGTTCGTGACTCAACCTATCCCCCCTATATGAGGACGTCTTTTTTGAATGGCCCCTAACGTGTCTATACGGATATTTGGTTTCACGGTTTGATATTGACGTGGCTTAATTTTAATTATAATAACAGAATTCAGGTGGCACTGGGAACGCAAATTCACCTACAAACGTCGAGTGAGCATACTGGCATTACGTATAGCCTACTGTTCTAGAGAGACCCTGGGAAAGACATGAATGTGCAATGGCGGTGTGTAGCCCTACTAAAACGGCACCCACGCACATGCGCAGTTTGCTAATAGGTGGATTAAACATTTCATTATGCAGGGTGAGGCATAATTTCACATTCTCAATTACAGCAGATTTATGACCTATCAGCGGAGTGAAATATGCTTGCACAGGAAGGCAAATGACATGTGATAATTCCGGAAAACACATTGCACGCGACGTTGGACTAGAAATTCTTGGCTCGTGCATTTCTAAAATGTTCACCGTCAGTTAAAAAGTTGTAGAGCGTGGTAAAATCGATGTAATATGTGCAATTGCCACGTTTGATTATCAACAGCAAAGTTACAGTTAGCATTTCCGTTTTCAAAATTTGCAGCAACCACATGTTGCACGAATGCATGGCAGGGAAGCTCGCCGGTATTTCCCTTAGGTTTCCTTCAGATTTTCAGGATTTGTTAGTGTGCAGTTTGTTATTAACATGTAGCTCTTGATGAATACATTCGTCACGTTGATCAACGAAATGAAATAAAACTGGTTGAGGGATATTTAAGTTTCGTCAAAAAATTATATCACATCCAACCACTTGAAGATGCAAAATATTCCGTGTATCATACCGTATAAAACGGACTTTGATTTATACTACATGTATGTAGAATATCATTTGTTTCATTCCTTCCTAATTGTTTTGCTGCACTTACACCAGATCACAGTGACCAGATGATTGGCATTTAGATACTACATAACATACAGGAGTCAGCGTCTATATCAGATAGACGCTGATTAATGGTAGTATCATATTTATGACCTTTTTACATATCCTTGGATAAAATGCATTTACCATGCAAATTTCTTCTTCGTTCAATGTGTACATTTATAAATTCAATTATTCCTAGATGCAAAGTGAAATATCCTTTTGACAGGTTCCTCCAGACCTGGAAAACCTGGAAAAGTCAGGGAACTTGAAAATGTCTGGACAAGTCAGGGAAAAGTCAGGGCAGAATGACTTTTTTGAAAAAGTCAGGGAAATTCAACGTAGTCAGGGCCCATTTGGAAGCATGTTTACATTTTCCCAGTAAAATTTTTCAAAATTTGCAACAGTT